>JAODAL010009669.1:0-109389 GCA_025379985.1 Phyllomedusa bahiana | reverse complement strand
CATGATCTAGGTTTTATAGAGATTGCCCCCGCAAAAATTTAGTAAACAAAGCGAAAAGTCTTACCCCGGAGGACGCTGGGGTGAGGATTCTGTGGAAATGAAACAGAGAAGACAGGAGAAGGAGGGGCGGCTGCAGCGCGGGGCTCCTAAACAAAATCAAATAAATACATTCACGTTTTTTCTATTGTCGTCAAATCTCGAATCGGGAAGAAGAAAATCATTGAGGCTTCAGGTGGAGAGGAGGGGGGGGGGGGGAGGGGGGGGGGGGTTGAATGAAGGTGGGGGAAAATTTTTGGTCATATTTTTGTGGATCCCCCCCGGGGAAGCCCCCCCCCGGGGGTAGGTCTGGAAAAGGGAGGGGGGGGGGAGCGCTAAAAGTTTTTAAAATTTAAACGGTTCTTTAAAGATTTTTGTGCCGGGGTAAAATTAAAAAAGAGCGAGCGTGATGTGCCGGGGAAATCCACAAAGTTTTCAGGGGAAATTTACAGAAGTTGTTTTTTTTTCCTCTTTTTCTTTCTTTTTTTTTGTTTTTTGTATAATCCAAGGAAACCCTTTTATAAAAACGTTTTGCCCCCAATTATGGCAAAAAAAAAAAAAAAAAATAGGAAATAAAGAAAATATAAATAAAGTTAAATAAAAAGTAAATAAATAAAAATAAAGAAATAAAAAAAAAAGCTAAATAAAGAAAATTAATTAATGGAAATAAATAAAAATAAATTAAGAAATTTTAAAAAAAATTCCTTGCTGAATGATGTTCCCCTTTTAAAGGATCTCCATAAAAGACTGAAAAGGTGACGGTCCCCCCTTGGGCCCCGAACTGCTCGACCGGGCCCCTGAAATTTGGTCTGGGAAAAAGGAGAGTGGTCACACCGCACCAACTCCTGTTATGCCGGGGGGGGGAGTTCCCAGTACAGGGGAGCGCTGTTTTTCCTATTCTTTTTCTATGGGATTCCCTCGGGGGGGCGCTGGTTCCAATTCGGGTTTCTATGGGGGGGGGCCCCAAATACAGGGGGACGTGGATCTCCATTCTGTTCCCTTTAGGGGGATTCCCATACCCCCGGAGCGCTGTGTTCTCCATTTTTTTAAATAGGAGTTCCCAGTACAGGTGAAGCTTGTTCTCCCGTTCTATGGGATTCCCAGTACAGGGGAGCACGTTTCCACATTTTTCTAGGGAGTTCCCAGCGGGAGCGCTGTGTTCTCTATTCTTTCTATGGGTTCCCAAAAAGGGGAAAGTTTGTGTTCTCTATTCTCATCTATGGCAGTTCCATTAAGGGTAGTGCTTGTTCTCCATTCTCTCTATGGGATTCCCAAAAGGGGGAACGCTTGTTCCCATTCCTTTTTGGGAGTTCCCAGTACGGTACGCTGTGTTCTCTATTCCCCCTTTTGGGCATTTCCCCGGACAGGGGACGCTGTTTTCCCCTTCCCCTGTGCATGGAATTTCAAAGTAGGGACGCGGTTTTCCCATTCTTTTTTTTTGGGGAGTTCCCTTTATGGGAGCCTGTTTTCCCCATTGTTCTAGGGGTTTTCCCAAAAGGGGGAGCGCTGTGTTCTCCTTATTTCTATGGGAGTTCCCATACGGGGACGCTGTATTCCCCTTTATTTTTTGGGGAGTTCCCGTACAGGGGAGGTGTTTCTCTGTTCTCCTCTAGGGGAGTTCCCAGACAGGGGGCGCTGTTTTCTGTTCTCCTCGGGGGATTTCAGTACAGGGAGCGCTTGTTCTCCATTCTTTTTAGGGAGTTCCCGGACGGGGGGCGCTGTGTTTTTCATTCTGCCCCTTAGGGATTCCCATACGGGGGGAGCATGGTTTCTCCATTCTGTTCTATGGGTTTTTCCGCAGGGGAGCGCTGTGTTCTCTTTCCCTTTTATGGGTTCCCAGGACGGGGAGCGCTGTGTTCCCCATTCTCTTTATGGAGTTCCCAGTACAGGGGAGGCTGTGTTCTCCCTTCTGTTTTAGGGATTTCCCGTCAGGAGCGCTGTTTTCCCATTCGTTCTATGGGATTTTCCCAAAAGAAAGGGGGCGCTTTTTCTCCATTTTTCTTGGATTCCAGTAGGGGGGAGCGCTGTTTCTGCACTCTGTTTATGGATTCCCATTCAGGGGAGGTGTGTTCTCCCCCTTTTCATGGGGATTCCCCATACGGGGGCCTGTTTCTCCATTCTCCCTATGGGATTCCCGTACAGGGGAGCACAGTGTCCTAATTCGTCAGGGGTTTCCCAGACGGGAGCGCTGGTTCCTCCATTCTTTTTTCAGGGGGTTTCCCATACAGGGGAGCGCTGTTTTCCCACGTTGTAGGATTTCCAAAAGTACGGGAGAAATGGTTCGTTTTCCCCTCCAAAGCTGAAACTTTCAGGGGCCCCATTCTGCAGGTCCCACTTCTGTCACACTTTGCTTGCAGATCCTATTGTTATAGGAAAAGAGGTGGGTAAAAAAACACATATATATATATATATAATAATATAAAAATTATATTTATATAAATATTTTTTAAATATTATATAATAAATATTTTAAATTTTTAAAATATATTTAATATATATAGGGTTTCCCGGACGGCTTTTGGGTCATTACTTGTATAAATGTGTGTGCACATTTCCTCCTTTTGGGATTGCAGTCAATTCTTTTTTTGCTTTTTATTTCGAATTAATATATTACCTAAACAGTGATGGCTTCCAGTTTCGGTTTAACGGAAAATTTTTTCTCATTCACCAACGAAAGCGAGATGGGGGAAAATGAGAATAGAAAATACGCCACATTGTGAAGCCCGGGGCCCTTTTAATCTGCGCTGCTTCCTATGGATAATTTCCTACAATAATAATGGAAAACCACAAAGCACAATTAACAAATGCCAGCCCCTTGTAGTCAAAACAAGCCCCCGCGGCTGTCATCGTCCCTAAAGTCAGAGCGGGGCGGGGAGCATAAATTTACAGGAGATAGGGGCCCTTTTTGCGGCCCCCTTTTTTCAGACATTTTGTTAGGATTGCCTCTCGGGAAGCGCGGGCTTGCATTCGGGTTGGGCCCCGCTGCATAAAATAAAATTGCTAATCACATTATTGTTGAATCTGTATCTCTGGAAACACTTCTCCCTGTTACCGGCCCTTATCCATAAACATTGTCTGCGAGCCCCGCCAAAAACTCCCAAAAAATAGGACAAGGGCGACTCCACAACATCAACAAAGAACCAAGGGAAAAATGTCTTACACGTTTTAAAAAACCCCTCTAGTATCACAATACAAGATACACAAAAATACATCAACCTTCTAATCTATTGGGGATAATAAAAACACCCCCAGGATCAATATACCAGATACACTAACATCATCAACCTTCTACATCTATTTGTGATACATTATATACACCCTCTAGTATCACATATACACATGGAAAACACTATCATACATAACCTTCTACTCTAGTGTTTAAATTATAAACCCCCCGTACACATAACACGAGATACAATACTACACAACCTTCTATAACTATGTGTGATACATTATACACCTCAAAAACACATAACATGATACACTAAACAACACAACCTTTTTACTCTATGTGTGATCATTATAACCACTCTAAAAAACATAATACAAGATACACTATACATACATCAACCTTCTACAATACTGTGATCATTTTAAAACCCCTCATATCCCCTTTTCACGAGATACAAACTACCAAAAACCTTTTTACACAATTGTAACAAAAAACAAAACCAATATCAAAAATTTCCAAAACACTATACTAATCAACCTTCACAACACGTGGATACATTATATGCACCCTCTAGTATCACATATACACGAGAAACCCATATAACATCAAAACCCTTTTACAACTATTTTGATACATATTACTCCCTAATCACTATACACGGATACACATACATACATCAAAAACCTTCTACATCATTTTTGAAAAATTATATACACACCAAAATTTAAAACACGAGATTCCTAAAATACTCAACCTTCTACACTTGGGATACATATATACACCCTCAAAATCACAAAACACAGAACACTATACAACATCAACCTTTCTACAACATGGGGTACAAATACCCTCTAGTATCACATATACACGAGATACACTATACATACATCAACCTTCTACAACTATGTGTGATACATTATATACACCCTCTAGTATCACATATACACGAGATACACTATACATACATCAAAACCCTTTACAACATGTTGGTAAAATAACACCCTCCATATCACATTCACGAGATACCTATCAAAAATCAACCTTTTACATCTATTTGATACAATATACCCCTCAGTAAACCCTTACCGAATACATATCATACACAAACCTTCTATAAAAGTGTGTACAAAAATACACCCTCTAATAACACATATACACAGTACAATTACATACAAACCTTTTACCTATGTGGATACATTTTTAAAAACACCCCTAGTATCCATTACACGAGATACCTTTACTACAAACCTTTTACATCATTTGATTTCATATATCACCCTCAGTACACATAACCGAGATACACGATAATCATCAACCCCCTAAAACTTTTGTATACAGATTACACCCCCCGTACAATATACACAGATACACTATACATACATCAACCTTCTACAACTATGTGTGATACATTATATACACTCTCTAGATCCAATCATGGTACACTATACTACATCAACCCCCCCCTATTTGATCATTTTAAAACACCCTCCAGGGTCACATTTCACATACACTTACATAATCAAACCTTCTACATCATGGTTTTCATTAATAAAACCCTCCTTCAATATCAGAATACACTATACATAAAACAAAATTTAATTTTGTGTTTCATTTATACCCTCTAGAAACAAAATACACAGATACACTAAACAACATCAACCTTCTAAACTAAAGGGGTAAAATTATTACACCCCAGTTCACTTACTCGAAAACACTATAAAACACAACCTTAAAAACTATTGTTAACATTATATACACCCTCCCGTACACAAAAACCATGGATACCAAAACAAAACACCCCCTTTTACATTATGTAGAAAAATTAAAATACCCCTCTAGTATCACTATACAAGAACATAAATACATAACCTTCCAAAATATTTAAACATTTTAAACACCCTCCAGTAAGAATACCACACAAAATTCTACAACTACATGTCATACGTTATATACATCCTCTAGTATCACATATACACAAATACTTTTAAAAAAAAACATACATCAAAACCCTTTTCATCTATGTGTATCATTTTTACACCCTCTAATCACTTACACAGATAAATATACAAAACAACCTTCTACAATATTTGATACAAAAAACCCCAGTTCACATATCACAGATACACTATACATTATAAACCCTTTTACATCATGTTGAACATAATCACCCCTAATCACAATACACGAATACACATACATCTCAACCTTTTACAACAATGTGGATACATTTTAACTTCCCCTTTTACACTATCACAATCATTAAAAACATCAACCTTCCAAACCCGTGGGTACATTAATGCACCCCTAGTATCAAAAATTTCCAGGGTACCTAACTTCATCAACCTTTTACATTATGTGTGAATTTATTACACCTCTCTAAATTATAACAAATACACTAACATACATCAACCCTCATCTAGTTGTGAACATTTTAACACCCCCCAGATCCAATACACGAGATACACTATACATACATCAACCCCACATCAGTTATAATTTAAAAAACACCCCCAATACCAAACACGAATACCTTTTCATACATCAACCTTTTTACATCTATTGTGATACTTAATACACCCTCCAGTTCACTATACCGAATACACTAACCCCCACAAACCTTTCCCTAACGTGGTTTTTACTTAATTGCCCCTCTAGTATCACATAACACGAGAACACTAACATACACAAATCTACAACTAATTTTATACGTAATACATCCTCTGAAAAGTAAAATAACAGGATCACATAAACATAAAAGCTTTCTAGTGTATTGAGAACATTAATACACCCCATAAGAAACACTATAAAAACATCCCTCCAGTGCTTTGGAAAAACTTATACACCTCCATTGGCCTGTGATATGGAAAAACTTTGCACCATTTAATAAACTCTCCAGAATGGATAAAATCATTTCTCCACCTTTCCTTTTCCTTTTTACAGATGATCTTTTACTCGGTTTTTACAAATAAAAATTAGTGACTTTATTATCATCATATGGGATTTCCTGTTACCTTTTATGTTCCTCCTTACAGCAAATTTACCCCAGAATTCTCCTGCAAACGGGAACGGCATGAAGTTTTAAAAAGCGTTACCTGGGACGACACAAATTATTACATTTATTTAAATCATTTTTATCAAAGAAGTAAAGGGGTAAGACGAGCCCCACTCAAAAGGCGAGATTAACAAAAGACACAGGGAAAATAGAAGGTAAACAGACAGCAGTCCTCTGTTATCTAAAATGGGGTTTCCTGAATGCAAACTCAGCGCATCAGTAAAAATTTAAATTTTCCACAATTGTATCTTCTCTGTCTCCTTTTATGCAACATTATTACTTTAACACAGAAAAAGAGAAGCATTGTCCAAAAATAGAGCAGTATTAAAAGTGGTTTTTTCTTTTACATAGGGGGCAGTTTAAAAGCAGTTATATTTTTGTAAAATAGGAGGCATTTTTATTATAGTAGTTATTTTTCCTGTTTTTTGGGGCAGTTTATATTTAGTTATATTCTTTCATGGGGGCAGTATTATAGAAGTCATATTTTTGTACATAGGGGGCCCAGTTTTTATGCAGTTATATTCTTGTGGGTTGGGGGGGGCAGTATTTTTAGTAGTTATATTTTTTGTCCCTGGGACTTTTTATAGTAGTTATATTTTTTAATGGGGGGCAGTATTATATTTGTTATTTTCCTGTACATAGGAGAAAGTTTTTACGTAGTTATATTTTTTGAAACATAGAGGGCATTTTTAAATTGAAAGGTTATATTCTTGTACATAGGGGGCAGTATTAAGTAGTTTTTTCTTGTACATGGGGGGCATTTATTTTTAAGTAGTTTAATTCTTGTACATAAGGGAGCATTGTTTAGGGGGTTTTTTCTGTACTTGGAGGCAGTATTATAGTAGTTATTTTTCCTGTAATAGGGAGCAGTATTATAGTAAAGTTATATTCTTTTTCCCATAGGGGGCAGTATTATATAGTTATTTTTCTTGTTCAAAAGGGGCAGTTTTTTTGTGTTTATTTTCTTGTACATGGGAACCCGTTTTATAGTAGTTATTTTCCCTGTACATGGGGGCAGTATTTTTGTATTTTATATTCTTATAAATAAGATACATTATTTAGTGGTTATTGTATATTGTTCTGTTAGTTCAAATAAAGCATCATCTGTAGTGGCCCAAGCTGCTGGCATCTTTATTGATCAGTATAGGGGAGGATTTCATACATTTTTGGTTTTTTTCTTTTTTAAAGGGGTTTATTTCCAGATGGTAAAAAAAACCAAAAAAAATGGAGTGCGTTTTTAAAAATTGTGTGCAATATAAAATTTAACTTTTACTTCACAATTTAAAATAATATGCGGCTGAGCATTAAATACACAAATCAAAAACACACATAAGTGCCAATGAAAAATGGCGCATTAATAACTACTAACTCTGACGAGTCACTGGGGGTCTCCACACCAGTGTAGATTGTTAGAGCACTCGCCCCGACAAGGGCGACCCCTCACCGGTATGGAGGCTTACCCTATAGACTCAAGTCTTACCCTTACGTGGTAATCATACAATGTCCCAACATGTTTCGACCCACCACAGTCTCTTCAGGGAACCAATGAAGTGATGTATATAATCTAGAAATGGGATCAAAAAATTCAGAAACTGAGGGTATGAACGGATAGAGTTACCCCCAATTTATCCTGTCCCATATTAGATGTCTATAAAATGACAAATCACATAGTGCAGGTTAATATATATCAAACTGCTGCTGGGGTATATGCAGCCATGTCATGTGTATTGAAAACAGAAGTGATGTTTATAATACAAACTGTCCAATCACTTCCCAACACATGCAGACCCCAAACCCCACAGCAGCGCAGACATATATCATCAGAGAAAGAAAGTCCGTACTTACCAACACAGAGATTGCATATAATGCAGGTCATAGAGCGTATGGCTCAGAAAGACACACGGAAGGGCTATGGTGTGCCCGCCGTTTGTTTGAATGCACAGGCAGCCTTAAATGTGACGGAAGGCGGATGTACTCTAGCTGTCACCGTGGCAACCCGGTCACATGCTTGCTCCGTCCTCCGTCACTTCCGCCCTCAGGGCGCGAAGTCCGGGCAATAACTTCCGCCCTGAGTGCTGGTATGTGTGACGCGCGCAATATCGCGCACAACGTCACTTCCGCCCACACTTGCCGAGTGCCGAACGGCCACTTCCGTCCACTGTATAATATAGAGAACGACAAGTAAGGTGGTTCAAGCGCAGTGTTTCAGTACATAATATGCACAAGAACAACGGCCATTCAGATGGGGCACGGCAAAAGATCTCAGCTCGCAACCCCAATGGACAGAAATCAAGTATAAAGATAGATCTTGTTTGGCATCCTCCTGGTAGTAATCAGGATGGATCAGATATGACACAGATAGTAAGTGTATGACACAATGGTACGCAGTAATGTACAGTGACGTAGTTAGAATAGAGTTCAGAGGTACATATGTTAGTTAGTATAGAGGAATAACAGAAGAAGAAAATAGAAGCATACTTGACTCAATTAAATATATATAAATAAAGCTGCTTGATAAAGCTGTGGTATTTCAAAAGATAATCTCCCTATGGGTACATCAGAGCCCTACATATGCTAACCACACTTATAAATAGCAACTAAAATTTAGCTGTTCATTGAGTCCCTGTGGGTATGCAGTTCCTAGAGTATAGATCCAAAAGGTTTCACGTCTGAGGAGATCCATATCAAAATTGCCCTTCCTTTCATTAGGTTTGAGGAGATCAATTCCCATAATTTTGAGATCCTTAGAAACACCCCCATGTTGACTCCAGATATATCTGGATACTGGAGTGTCTCTTTTGTTACGAATATCACATAGATGTTCACCTATTCTCCGTCTCAACTCCAGAGTGGTCTTTCCCACATAGTCCAGTCCACATGGACATCGATGCTGCAGACAGGTTACGTCAATTAGAAGAGATCCTTAGCATGCTGATTTTAAATAGAAACATTGTCACTTATTGTAATTGAACAATCTTGGTGGAGTCTTGTGTCTGTCTCCATCTCTTCCTCTTATTGGTGTGGTGACAATGTGTCTGTCCTTTCCTTCTTCTGCAGATAATTGTGACGATCCGCTGGTGTCTCCGCTGCCGCAGACGGCGTTTGACAGCTCCTCAGAAATACTCCTCAGCAACGCGAAGCTCAACAGTCGAGATGGTGAGATCTCTGCTTGATAAATCTGTCACGGTCCGAGACGGCTCCGATGAATAATGTATTTTGGAAGATTCTGCTTATGAAATAAGGTTCTAAGACAACAAAGCTTGTATTGTATTAAAATCGTGTTTGAGAAAATAAATCAACTGCCGAACCTCAGTCTCTGCCCCATTTGGTGGTTTAAGAGGTTTTCCCAGATATAATCTTCAGTGCATGGTTAGAGTCGTCCAACATTTCCAGATTTTCCATTTGTTTCTATATAGAATAACCATGTGCTGCTTCTTCTCTCTGGGACGATCTGACTCCCATTGGTCATAAGATTAGGAAGGGTCCAGGATGAGTCCAATGGAGCCTTAATTAGTCTTTCCTTCACTCTTGTCACAGGTTCAGTTGACTGGTCTTGCCCTGTTTCTAAGTTCCCTGGAATGTCCTCTCCTCAGTGCACCTAGAACCTGGAACATGTGTTTTCGTAAAAGGGATCATGTTCCAGTCATCATGATTTGATCTGCAGGCAGCATGTTATAGAGCAGGAAGAGCAGAACAGGTTGATATCAGGTTTTATAGGGAAGGCTTCAGCAGAACTTGTCATTTTTGCTGCTTATTCTGGGCAGTCTTATCATTGATTGACAAATCTTCAATTTGCTTTTGACCCACTGGGTCTTTGGAAAGCAAGAAGTGATATTTGGCCAAGCCATCATCACTCATCTGTGTACAGCTGTTTCGGGGTGTTTGCCCCTCATCAGTACAGAGCAGAGCAATGCTGGCTTGGCTGAGTGGGAGGCATTAAGTAGCTCAGAAAGGGAAGATCTCTCCTTAGGGAGAGCACCTATATAGGCATGTGGAGATTCGAAATTGCCTTTTTGCACTCCACAAAGCATCTGCATATCACAAGGCATTATGGGAAAGGAGCTGAGAAGCTCAAGCACCCTCTGTTGGATGTAACAAATCCTCAATTTGCTTTTGACCCACTGGGTCTTTGGTAGCTAGAAGGGATATTTAGCCAGGCAAGCAACACTCATCTGTATCCAGCCGTTTTGGGGTTTTGCCCCTCAATAGTACAGAGCAGAGCTATGCTGGCTTGGCTGAGTGGGAGTCAATTAGTAGGTCAGCTCCTTTCCCATAATGCCTTGTGATATGCAGATGCTTCTTGGAGGGCAAAAAGGCAGTTTCGAATCTCCACTCGCATATATAGGCGCTCTCCCTAAGGAGAGGTCTTCCCTTACAGAAATAGCTGTCAGTCACAGAGAAGACCGCCCACTGGACTTCTTAACCCAGAATAAGCAGTAAATGTAATAATTAAATTGCAAGTTTTACTGAATGTTTCCAAACAGAACTTCCCATCGATCTGCTCCGCTCTTCCTGTTTGTAACCTGCCGTCTGAAGATCAGGAAGTATGTGCAGTTTGACAAGTTCCCTTTCAGTGTAATTGCCCCTATGATCCTAGAAGGAACCTACAGGAGACCACACAGGAGAATAAGGTGTTACAAATGAGCAGACAATCCTGCAATATATAGTTGCATCATTTGTCAAGGGCTGGAGCACGATCCCACCTGGAGGAACCACCTCTGTGATGCCCATAGCTCCAATTATATGAGAAGCAGAGGGCTCTTTATTTTTGATCATCACATTAAGTCCATGGCCCAGGATCAAATCTTCTGTATTATTCCAAATGGAATCTAAGCTGTGTCACCTATAAATTGCAAAAAATGAAGGTGTTGTTCATGGGAGACCACATAGGATCTTCATACTGGTGATACTGGTAATAGCCCCTATTGCCAGATAGGCACCCAAACATATCACTGGTAAGTGGCCATGTTTCCTCTGACTGCCAGGGATGATGTCAGCAAACATGGCCCCCTCCCCTTGAAGGATGTTTTGTTATTACACCCAAGATGCTCTTCCCCCTAAGAGTTGTTATGGCTGTTTTTGGCGGCCTGGGCTCCTGACACTGATGTGGTGCTTCCCATGTGCATTGATGTAAGACAGGCTCCTGTAGAGATTCTGCTGGATGCTGACTCCGAATATGTATGTATGTATGTATGTATGTATGTATGTATGTATGTATGTATGTATGTATCTATCTATCTATCTATCTATCTATCTATCTATCTATCTATGTACTTATCTATCTTTATTTCTATCTATCTACCCATCTACCTATCTATTACATAGTTTGTAAGACGTTCATCCAGTTCAGCCTGTTCTGCTAAAGTGTTGATCCAGAGGAAGGCAAAAAACCCAATGAGGTAATAGCCAATTATCCTAATTTTAGGGAAAAAAATCCTTCCCGACACCAATCTGGTAATTGGAAAAATCCCTGGATCAACGACCCCTCTCCAGAATCCTGTTCACTATAACTTGTTATATTATTACATCTAGAAATGTATCCAGACCCTTCTTCGGAATCCTGGTCACTATAACTTGTTATATTATTACATCTAGAAATGTCTCCAGACCCTTCTCCAGAATCCTGGTCACTATAACTTGTTATATTATTACATCTAGAAATGTATCCAGACCCTTCTCCAGAATCCCGGTCACTATAACTTGTTCTATTATTACATCTAGAAATGTATCCAAACCCTTCTCCAGAATTCCGGTCACTATAACCTGTTATATTATTACATCTAGAAATGTATCCAGACCCTTATCCAGAATCCTGGTCACTATAACTTGTTATATTAGTACATCTAGAAATGTATCCAGACCATTCTCCAGAATCTCGGTCACTATAACTTGTTATATTACATCTAGAAATGTATCCAGACCCTTATCCAGAATTCTGGTCATTATAACCTTTTATATTACTACATCTAGAAATGTATCCAGACCCTTCTCCAGAATCCTGGTCACTATAAATTGTTATATTATTACATCTAGAAATGTCTCCAGACCCCCCTCCAGAATTCCGGTCACTATAACCTGTTATATTATTACATCTAGAAATGTATCCAGACCCTTATCCAGAATCCTGGTCACTATAAATTGTTATGTTATTAGATATAGAAAAGTATCAAGACTCTTCTCCAGAATCCTGGTCACTGTAACTTCTTATATTATTACATCTAGAAATGAAACCCAGCCCTTCTCCAAACCCCGGTAAACAAATAACTTTTTTAATTATTACATCTATTTGGGGGGTTTTAAGCTTACCGGTAGAAAAAATCACAGGTTCCAGTTTTTTTTAAAAAGTCTCTTTTCCCTTTTAAATTTCAGCCAAACCGATTATACAGCCCAAGGAAAAAAAAAAAGCATACGGGTTTAAAAATTCAGCCCCAAACAAAAACAAAAAAACAGTCGGGTGTAGATAACCCCACAGTCTCTTTTAAGCCCAGAGTTCTTAGGTGTTTTCCCCCCCAACCTAGATGGGGGAAAGGGGCCCCCAAAGGGGAGGGAAAGGGCTGCGCCCCAAACCTTCCTCCCCTTGTCCCAGTCAGGAAAATTTTCGATGAGAACCCCCAAACCACACCCCATCCTCCAAAATTTCCCTTTCCCTTTAAGTGGGCCCTTTAAAAACCCGGGCCCCTGGAGGCCTGGGAGCAATCCCCCCACCACTTGCTCTTTTTTTTGGTCCATTAAAGCCGGGCCCCAGATCGACTGCAATCCAGCAGTCATACAAACAAAACAAATGCCCATTTTACCATATCGAAACTTACGTACGGAAACCGGGTTTTACTTAAACCGAAAATCGGGGAAAACCCCCGGTGACACTTTTTGCCCATCAAATAACGGCACCCCTTGGCCTTTCAACCACCCCCTCCCCCTTCCCCCAAAGGGGGGGGGTTTTTGGGGCACCGCTCCCAACCAGCCCTGTGCACTTTGAGAGGGCTTTCGTCTTTTTCCCTGTGCTTCCCCGGCCTATGTTCTACTTGGAATCCCAAAACCTGCAGGGCAAAAAACCCAGGGGTAACCCTTCACATTTTTTCCCCCTTTCTTCTTCCCCATCCCAGGAGGGGGGCCCATGGTGGGGACATAGCTAAATTTTCCCTTCCCAAACGGGGTAGTATTGGGGGTAAATGCCCACTTTATGGCCAACATTTTTTCCCAATGTGGCAAAAATTCCGTTCTGCCGGGGAAAATTTCCTATTTGGTAGATACGGGGTGCTTTTCCCCCCTTTTTAATACCCTGAAAAATAAGGGGCTCCCAATTCCCCTCAGAGGCATCTGTTTTGGGCCCCAAAAAAATTTCTTTGGGAGAAGTGGGGGTTTACTAACACTGGTTCCCTTTACTTTGGGGCCGTTTGGTTTAAAACCCCTTCTTGCCTCGGGGACCTTTTTAAACAGCGTTGATTCGTGCCCTTTGGGTTAAGTCTTAAAGGGGAAACCCGGCTTTTTCTGAAAAACTTCGGGCCCAATAACCGTCTTAGTAGCCCCCCAATACCAAAAAAAAAGCCCCCGGGACCTGCTTTTTGGGTTTAAAGGGGGGCGGGGCCACTTCGGATCCCCTCAAACTTTTTCATTTTGGGGGCTTGTTTTCCCCCTCTCCCCACTATGTCCCCCAAGGGAAATCGGGTTTTCCCTTTCCTTTCCCTGGGGCACACTTGGGTTGGGTTTTTAATCGTAAACCCCCCTTCCTTAAGGCATTAGCACAGGGGGGAAATTTCCCGAGATGGCTCCCCCAGTCATGACTAAAGACCCAAAAAGTCTTTAAGGAAAGGGGGCCCGGGTGAAACTCCTATGTGGGCCCAAGCACTTGACCCCAAAGCCCCTAAAAGGTTGGGGGGGGCCCCTGAAACCCCAAAAAAAGGCATTCTGACATAGTGAAATAACCCATCGGGAGTAAAAAGAAAGCATTTTCCCTCTTTAGCTTCCTTGGGGGGGGATCTCCATACCCCTTGGTGAGGTCAATTTTTTTTTAAATTAACCTCGCCACCTAACTGCTCGTTTAAATTCCTCCCCGGGCTTGGGGAGGGGAATCCACTGGGGGTTTAATTCTTTGAGTCTGCGAAAATCGTTGCAAAATCTCCATTCTCCTTTTGGCTTGGCATAGCACAAAGGGGGCTGGACCATCCACTCTTGGACCCCCCTCGATCACCCCTTTATTTCTAGCATTTTCGCACCTTTTTGGGAAAAAGCCCTCCCGGCGGGCCCCGGGGGACTCAAAGGGGGCTTCGGGTTTACTCTCACTTTGGGGGTTCTGTGAGGATTCATGCTCTATACATGGGAAACGGCGGGGGGGATGGGTGAAAAAGGTCTCGATTCTTCTTCGAATTCCCTACATTGGGTTGCTTTTGGGAGGGGGATGGGGGGTTCTGAATTTTACGGCTTCTATGTGGGCCCTTTCTGTTTTGGCCCACCAAGCAAGAACCCCCCGGGAAAGGCTTTCTCCTTCCGGGGTTTTTATAAATTTTAAACCGGTGGTAAATCTGAAAGGGTTTCCTCTTTCCGGGTGGTGGACCTTATAATTATCCTCCCCCCCCTTTTTCAACATCTCGACGGGGCCCTGCCATTAGCGAAAATTTGCTTTAAATTTGGTGGGTACTAATACTAGTACCCCTTTTCTCCCCGGGTTTTTTAAAGTCCCTTTTACCCCTGGCGGACCTATTATGACTGGGCCCCTTCGTTTTCTTGTGCTTGAAAAGATGCCCCTTTTGGACAATCGGCATCACCCTGGAATCCCCCCTTCCTGCGGGTTGGGCCCACATGCTCCACTCCCCCGCCCCTATGGGGGGTGACCTAAACTCTCCCAAGTTTCCGGGGCCCACACCCTAAGATTTGTTAGGATGTCCCCCTTTAAAAAAGCTAAAAAGGGGTAAAAACCCTGTGGAGGACTGGGGTACCTTTTAATTGGGAGAACGGGGTTTTGGGTTTAAGAGGAAACCCCAAAAATCCCACCCATCCTTCTCTCCCCATTTTCCCTCACCATGGCCTTCGGGTTTGTTAAACCCCCAAAAAAGGGAAAAACCTTTCCGTTGGGGAGGGTTGACTGAATTGCGCAGCTGGAATTTTTCAACACCTTTACAGGGCCCCCCTCATTACCTTCGACATAAATGGTGCCCCCTTTGATCCCCCCCAGATCCCCTTTGGGGAATTTCCCCTGGCGGGGAAGACATAGAACAGCTCACCGGTTGCAAAATTACGGGAGGGGGGGGGGGGTTTCCTGAGAGGGATGGCCTCGGGGTAACGGGTGGGGGTAATCAAAAATGCCCGGGATGTAGGGTTGATCTCTCGTGACTTTCCCAAAGGGGCCCCTCCCCAGATCCTCGCTATCTATCAAAAGGGACCTCAATGATTGGAGCGGAAACCCAGAGGGCTACGGAAATGTGCTAACGGGGATGTTTTTGGCAGGGGGCCCAACAAATTGGGAAAGGAAATTTCCTAATCCCCCCCGGTAAACCCTGGCCCAAATAAAAAACGCTGAAAAAATCCTCTCGAGGGTTTTTTTTCTCCCACCCAAATCCCCCCTAACACATGGGTTTTGGGCCATTTTCCGGCCCCTACGCCCTTTATAGGGCCCCGGGAACCAATAACCCCAAAATCCACCCACCCCCGGATTTTGGTGACTCGATACAAAAGGGTCTTGATTCGGGCAAAATGGGAAAAACCGCCCTCTGGGCCCCCCCCAACCCCTTGGGGAAACCCTTTGAGAACGTCACTTTTTTCCCGGGCCCCTTTGGGGTCAAGTTGAATTTGGGGCGGAAACCAAAATTTTGCTAGATACCTTCAAGGGGGAAAAGGCCGCCCGATGAAAACCTCTTCCTATTACCTCCCCCGGGACTGGAAAAAGGGAACTCGGAAAATTTTTCATGTTCCCCCCCAGGGGCCCCTGGTCCGGGGCCCCCTTTGTGGGACTTGGCAGGGGACGGTTTTCCCCCCAAAGGGTTCCCAAACAGAGGAAAGTCACGGCCCAAAATCACATCGTGAAAATAGCCCCCTGAAACCACTCCAACTTGGGGTGACGGAAAACCACCCTGTCTAAAAGTTTAAAGGGGCCCACGGGGAAAAACCCTTGTGCCCCCGTGGTACACGGGGCCCCCAAATTTTTTTCCCAGGGACCAACACTTTGGGGGAGCGGGGCCGATATGAGAGTGATTTAAACTCCCTGGCCCAAAAAAATTTCCGAGACCATGGGCCATTCATGTAATTTTTACCATCTGGGGTTCCCCCCCTTTGGGTTTAAAACACAGCGCTAAAAGCCCCGGAAATTTTGCAAAAGGGGAACGGGCGGCGGGGGCAGAGCAGCCCAGGGGTTTCCCCGTCTAAGGGGCCCACTGACCCGGGCTAAAATTTTCCCCGGATCCCCGAAAACCCCTCCCAGACACAATACCTGGCCCTTTCCCTTTTTTGGCACCGGGTCGGGGCCCTCCCCCGGGCCCTTGGGCGCGGCCCCTCCCGGGGGGGTTCTTGTCTCCTGGTTCGTACGCCCCCAGTTCTCGGCCCTCCCAGTACAGGGATTTCGGGTTTCCCGGGGCCCCCCCCACGCCCTCCCCATAGCGGGAAAACCTTTCTACCAGCCCCACTAGGTCACCCGGCCGTCTGGGGATCCCCTGCGCCCCCACCCCAGCATGCACAGAAAAGGGGGGGGGCAGCGATTTTCAAAAAGGGGTTTCCCATAACCCCCCCGGCCCCACCTTTTCCCGGCTGGGGAGCAAAACTCAGGCGCGGGGCCAAAATTTTTGGACCGATGTTATAAGTCAAATTAGTCGATTTTCGGAGGTTTGGCCTTCCCGTATCCCCCTGGTGAAAACCCTCTGACCCCGGGACCGCTAAGAAACCCCAAGCCCGCGCCGGACCCGGGTTTATTAATTGGAATATTCCCTTTAGCGTCCTGAAAGGCGAGAGTGGGTGGCCCTTTTGGGGTCCCCCAGTCAGATAAGGGGCCAAAAACCCTCACCCCCTTTTGCTCCGGGGGAAAGGGGCCTCCCGCTGGGCCCGACTGGGTTCGGAAACTCCGGTTTGGGGGGGAAAGGGCCTCGTTTTTAATTTTTGGGAAAGTCATTATTTTTTAGGGTTTTCCCCTTTGGGGGTCCTCCTGGCCCATGCCCCCCTTCATAAAGTGACGGCGGAGCGGGGTTTTTCCCCCCCCCCCGCATGGAACCTTTAACAGGGCCCAAATGTTGCATCAGAGCGGGTTTTTCGTAGCTTGCTGAAAACCTGCGGGGCTTCAGTATAAAGCCCTCTGCTGCTGTTTCGGTGGCTTGTTCTCGCGCCCTGCATGGTTTCCCCAAAATGGCTTTCTGCTGCGGGCGCTTTGGCTTGCTGGCGCGGGTTTTCCGCTTAAAACCAGGGGGTTTAATCAGCTCCCCTTTTCCCCGGGGTTGTAGTTTGGGCTCTGTGCGGGCTTTTACCCGGGACAAACCCCCACGGATGGGGTTAAAAACCGCAATCCCCACCACTTGTGGGGTTTGTTAGCCCCCCGGTGGGGCAAAAACACACTTTTCACAGGGTTACTTTTTTAAGGGCTCTTGGCCTTTATTCACCCACCGATTAAAAAACCCAAAGGAAAAAAAGCATACCGGGTTTAAAAACTTCAGCCCAACAAAAAAAACAAATACACTTCCGTTAGAAAACCCGCACAGTCTCTGTAAGTCCAGCAGTTCTTGGGTTTTTTTTTCCCCACCTAGATCAGGGGTATGGGTATCCGGTGGAAAGGGGTTTGCAGCTGAACTTCCCGGTCTTGTCCCATCAGGAATTCTGGGGAAAACCGACCACCACCCCTCCACCACCAAATTTCCCTTTCCCTTTAAGTGGGGTTTAAAACCCCAGGCCGGGACCCCTTTGGGAGCAACCCACCCCCCTTTTGCTTTTTGGAATTGCCCATTAAAGCCTACCCAGTCGACGCAATCCAGCAGTCATAAAACAAAACAAATCCATTCCCAAATTCGATACTACGTACGGCTAACGGCTTTACTTCCCGAGATCAAAAACCCGGTAAACAGGGTATGGGACCATCAAAAACGGCCCCCTCGTGCCTTCCACACTAAAAAATTATCCAGACCCCCCCCTTTTTCCAAAAAACCCTGGTCACTAAAAACTTTTTTTTTATTTTTACAACTAAAATTGGTATCCAGACCGTTTCTCCAGAATGGGGGTTTCACTTTTAACTTTTTTATATTCATCTGAAATTTTTCTTCCAGACCTTTCTAACGAATCCTGGGTCATTGTAACTTTTTTAAAAATTTTTAATTACTTTCTAAAAATTTTATAACCCCTTTCTCCAGAATCCTGTCACTAATAACTTGTTAAAAAACCCTTAAAAAATTTTCCAGACCTTTCTCACGAACCCCCTGGTCAGGGTAATTGTTTATATTTTACATCAGAAATGTATCCGCCCCCTTTCCTCTAAACCCTGTAATTATAACTTTTTAAATAAAAACCTATTTTGTACCAGCCCCTTTAAATCCAGAATCCTGGAAAACTTTTAACTTTTATATTTTTAAAAAACTTTTAAATGTACCCAGACCCGTTCCCCAGAATCCGGGTAACTTTAACTTGTTTTAATTACATCTAAAAAATTGTCTCCAGAAAATTTTTCAGAATTCTTGGCCCTTTTAAAAAAATTGTTATATTACATCTAAAAAAGGGTATCCAACCCTTCCCCAAATTTCCGGGTCACTAAAATTTTTTATATTAAACATCTAGAAATTATCCAGACCCTTCCCCAAATTTTCCTTTTCACAAAAAAATTTGTTATTTTTTTCATTAGAAATTCTCCAAAAACCTTTTCCCAGAACCCCTTTCACTAAAAAAATTTTTCCCTATTATTAAACTAAAAATTTTTTCCGGACCCTTCTCCAAAAACCCCGGCCCAACTAAAATTGTTATTTTAAATTACATCTAGACATGTATCCAGACTCTTCCCCAGAAAAACTGGCACGTAACTTTTTATATTATTACATCTAGAAATATATCCGGGAACCTTTCTCCAGAATCGGGTTTCACTATATACTTTTCAAATTTTTAAAAATCTAAAAATGTCTCCAGCCCCTTCTCCAGAAACCTGGTCACTAAATTTTTATGTTATTTTTCATCTAAAAATGTACCCAAAGGATTTCTTCCAAACCCAGATCACCTGTAACTTGTTATTTTTTACATCTAGAAATGTTTCCAACCCTTCCCCAAATCCTGATCCCTGTAATTTGTTATATTATTACTTTAAGAAATATCCCAGCCTTTTCCCCCAGAATCCGGGTCACTATAACTTTTTTATTTTTAAATCTAAAAAAATTGTTCCAAACATTTCTTCAGAAATGGTCACAAAAAAATTGTTAAAAAACATCTAGAAATTTACCCAACCCCTTCTCCGAATCCTGGTCACTATAACTTGTTATTTTTTAACTTCAGAAATGTATCCAGATTTTCTCCAGAATCCTGGTCACTATAACTTTTTTATATTATTACATCTGGGAAATGAACCCACGCCCCTTCTCCGAACCCTTGGTCACAATAACATTTTTAAATATTAAACTTTAAAGGGTTACCCAGACCGTTCTCCAGAATCCTGGTCACTATAACTTGTTATTTTAAATTAAAAAAAGCCCAGCCCTTTTCCCTAAACGAATCCTGGCCCACTATAACTTGTTTTTAAATCTAGAAATGTATCCAGCCCCCTTTCCAAAACCCCGGTTTCACTATAATTTGGTTATATTACATCAAGAAATGAAATCCAGACTCTTTTTCCCAGAATCCTGGTTCACTGTAACTTGTTAAAAATTATTACATCGGGAAATTTTACCCAACCCTTCTCCAAAACCTGTCATTTAACTTGTTTTTACATCAAGAAATGAATCCAGACCCTTACCCAATTCCTGGTTACTAAAAACTTTTTTATATTATTACATTTTTAAATGCATCCAACCGTTCCCCCAGAATCCGGGGTAACTATAATTTTGAAAAATTTTTAAACTAAAAATGTCTCCGGGACATTTTTTCAGAATTCTGGTAACAAAAACTTTTTAATATTAAAATCTAGAAATGTACCCAAAACCCTTCCCCAAGAACCCTTTGGTCACAATAACTTGTTAAAATTTTTTAAAAACTAAAAAAGGTATCCAGCCCCTTCTCCAAAAACCCTTTGGTTTCACAAAAATTTGTTAAAATTAAAAAAATTAGAAATATCCCCAGACCCTTCTCCAAACCCCGGGTCACTATAACTTTTTCTATTTTTTTCATTTTAAAATTGTACCCGGAAACCCCTTCCCCCCCAGAATCCCGGTCACTAAAACTTGTTATGTTTTTACATCTAACAGTATCCAGACTTTTTCCCCCGAATACTGGTCACGGGAACTTGTTATATTTTTAAAAATTTCTAAAAATGTACCCAAAAAAACCCTTACCAGAACCCTTTGGTCATTTGTAAATTTTATATTTTTAAACCCCTAGAAATATATCCAGACCTTTCTCCAGAATCCGGGGTTCACTTAACTTGTTATATTTTTTAAAAATCTAGAAAAATTTTCCGACCTTTTCCAGAACCCGGGTCACTTTAACTTGTTCTTTTTAAAATTACATTAGAAATGCTCCAGACCCTTTCCAAATTTGGGGTCACTAAAAACTTGTTATGTTATTACATCTAGAAAAAAACCAGATCTTCTCCAAAAATTTCGGGTCACTATTTTTTGTTAAAATTTTTTACTTTTAGAAATTTATCCAAAACCCTTTCTCCAGAACCCTAAACACGTAACTTTTTTTTTTTAAAATTACATTTTAAAAAAAAAAACCAGCCCCTTTTTCGAATCCGATCACTGAAACTTGTTATATTTTACATTTAAAAATATACCCCGGGCCTTTCCCAGAACCCTGGAAAACTATAACTTTTAAAATTTTTAACATCTAGAAAGAAAACAGCCCTTTTTCTCCAAAATCCTGATCACTGTAACTTTGTTTTATTAATACATCTAAAAAATATATCCAAACCTTTTCCATTTTTCCCCTGGTCAATTAACTTGTTTTTATTTTTACACCCTAGAAAGTCCCCAAAACCCTTCTCCAGAATCCTGGTAACTAAAACTTGTTATATTTTTTTACTCAAGAAATGTTTTCCCAGACCCTTTTCCGGAATCCTGATCACTGTACACTTTTTAAATTTTTCCCACTAAAAAAATATCCAGAACCTTTCTCCAAATCCTGGTCACTTTAAAACTTGTTTTTTTAATTACATCTAAAAATGTACCCAGAACCTTCTTCCTAAATCCGGGTCATATAACTTTTTAAAAATTTTTAACATCTAAAAAATTTTTAAAATCCCAGACCCTTTCCAGAACCCCGGGCCCACTAAAAACCCTTGTTTTTTAAAAAAACATTAGAAATGAAACCAGACCCTTCTCCAAAAACCTGGTCATTTTAACTTGTTATATTTAAAAATTTTACTTAGAATTGTACCCAACCCCTTTTCTCCAAAATCCGGGGTCACTATAAATTTTATATTACATCTAGAAATGCCCCCGGGCCCCTTCTCCAAAAATCCGGTCCTATAACTTTTTAAAAATTTTTCATCTAAAATGTATCCGACCCTTCCCAGAATCCCATTCCTAAAAAAACTTTTTTATATTACATCTAAAATGTACCCGGGACCCTTCTCCAGAATCCCGGTCATTTTAAAATTGTTATATTATTACTTCTAGAAATGTACCCCGGGCCCCTTCCCTTCCAGAATCCCGGGGGTCAATAAAACTTGTTAAAAAGATTACATCAAAAAAAGATGTACCCGGGGACCCTTCTCCAAAAACCCCGGTCACTATAACTTTTTAAATGTTATAAGGGCCCCAAAATGCATCCAAGCATTTCCCTTAGAACCCCCGGGTTATTGAATTAAATCATGATAATTTCCCTTGGCAAAAGAGTTCCACAGCCCTAAATGCTCTTAATTTTAAAAATGTCTGTCTGGGCTTGCTTATGAAAAAACTTTTTTCCTAAAAGACAAAGGGGGCCCCCTTGTTCTAGATACAGTCCGGGGTTATAAAAAAAAACTTTAGCAGTCTCTGTTTTTTGCCCTTTTAATATTTTTAAAAACATATTTATTTTTGCCCCCCCCAAAGCCTTTCTTTTCTCTAAAAAACCCCAAATTTCTTGCTCCTCTTTTGGGTATTGTGGGTCCCACCCAGCCCGCTTTCTTTACTTGCCGTTGTTCCCTTTTAAACCCCTTTTCAAGTTCTACAATGTCTTTCCTGTGACTGGTCCCCCAAAATGTCCCCAATACCCCCCCTGGGGTGGTCAAACCAGTGATTTAAAATGGGGGGAATAATGTTCTCTTTTCATTTTCCCTTTTATGCCCTTTTAATGCAAAACCCTTTGATCCTATTTGTTTTTGGTGCTGCTCCTGACACTGGCTCAAAAACAGTTAATTTTATGCCCACCAAAAACCCCCAAATTCCTTTTTCCAATGTCCTTTTCCCCCAAGTGTTTTTCCATTTAAAAAATGTAATAATGAAAGGGATTTTTCCCTCCCCAAAAAGGTGCAAAACCTTGCATTTATAAAGTTTTTAAAAAACCTCATCCCCAAATTTCCCGGCCCAGACCCCCAAAATTTGGGTTTATTACAGATTTTTGGGAAATTTGGGAAATCTGAGCCCCTTGGATCTTTTTGTCGTTATATTTAAAAAGGTTTTTCCTAATTAAAGAGTCTCATTGTTCTCTAAAAAGGGAAAAATTGGGAAATTTTGGGCCCAACTACAAGCTATTTGCAAAAAATGGAAACTGCAAAAGACATCAATCCCCCCATCTTCTCCAAATTTTGCACCTTGCTCTCAGATATTCTCTCCTGTTGTATAAGCTCTCCTCTCATCCTCTGAGGTTAAGCGGCCTCTGAACTCCATCCTCACAGGTTTGCACCCTTGTGGTGGTAACAGTAAAATACACGTGGTGGTAGGAGCCACTGTTAGCATTTGGTCATTTAGGCCATTAAAATGTTTACCATTAAAACTTTTGTAAAGTGACGAATTATGGAATGTGTGCAACATCCGACTAATGACTGCGGCTTGAAAAACGCACACCCGCTCAGACTCACTCTCCCCCCACAGCAATGTCTCTTGTTCACAGTATAAGCATATTAATAGAGAGCTGAGTGCTGATAACATACATCTCAGTCGCTCTGCATAGTGATCTCTGTACCCATTTAAACAATGTTGCACGTCCACCTAAGGAGCTGAGACTGAGGACACACATGCTCAGATCAACTCCCCAAACAGCCATTCTCTTCATATGATTCCTCTGTTTATTGAAAAAATAGCCCAAAAAAAAAAAATAAAACAGCATTTTCTGTATAAGAAAGCAGATATGCTAAAAATTATTACTGACGATGACAATAACAATGGTCTTTGTTCTCATTTGAGTGAGTGCAGCTCTGGAATATAATACAGGATGTAACTCAGGATCAGTACAGGATAAGAAATGTATGTACAGTGACTGCACCAGCAGAATAGTGAAGTGCACTCTGGAGTATAAGTACAGGATTGTAACCAGATTTCAAGTAACAGAGAAAAAGTAATGTTATGTACAGTGACTGCACCAGCAATAAGTGATGCAGCCATCTGGATATAATACAGGATGTAACTCAGATCAGTACAGGATTAATAATGTATGTACGTTGTGACTGCAACCAGCAGAAATAGTGATACAGCTCAGAGGAATACTACAGGATAAACACAGGGAACAGTACAGGGATTAGTAAAGTATGTTAACACAGTGACTGCACCATTTTCAAGAAATTGTGAGTGCAGCTCTGGAATATAATTCAGGATGAAACTCTGATCAGTACAGGATTAAGTTAATGTAATAACGAGTGACTGCACCAGCCCCGAATAAGTTGAGCACAGCTCTGGAGCATTAATACAGATGAAACTCATGATTAGTTACATTAGTAATGTATGTACATTGACTTTTCCCACATAATAGTTGAGTGCAGCTCTGGAAGATAATACAGATGACACAGGATCATAACAGGATAAGTAAAGTTGGTACACAATGACCTGCAACCAGCAGAAGTAGTGAATGCAGCTCGGAGGATAAGACAGAATAACTCAGGATCATACAAAAGGATAATAATGTATGTACAGTACTGCACCAGCAGAAAAAGTTGAGTGCAGCTCGAGTATAATACAGGATGTAACTCAGGAATCATACAGGATAAGATACCGTATGTAGATTTACTGCACGCACAGAATATGATTGCTGCTCTGGAAGGATAATACAGGATATAACTCAATCTAGTACATATAATAATGTGATGTACAGTGACTGCACCACGTAAATAGTGATTGCAGCTCTGGAGGAGTATAAGAGTAACAAAGAGAACAGTACAGGTATAAGTAAATTTTACACAGATACTGCACCCAGCAAAAAGTGATGCAAGCTCTGGAGGATATACAGGAGGTAACTCTGGATCAGTACAGAATAATAAATGTATGTAAACAGTGACTGCACCAGCCTGAATAATGAGCGCAGCACTGAATATAATACATGATGTAACTCAAGGATCATACAAGGATAATTAATGTATTACAACAATGACTGCACCAAGCAAAGAATAGTGAGCGCAGCTCTGGAGGATAATACGAGGATGATAACACAGGATCATTACATGATCACTCATGTTCGAACACATGACTGACCAGCAAATATGATTGCAGCTCTGGAATAATACAGGATGTAACCAGATCAGTACAGGATAAGTAATGTATGTACAAACAGTGACTACACACCGAATAGTAGCGCAAGCTCTGGAGGATAATACAGGATGTAACTCTTTATGTGTTAGGAATATATGTATTGCATGCAAATTACAGTCCATCATGTATGAGTAAGAATTACACCATGTAAATCTGTTCAATAATTTGCTCCTCCGTGATTTTGTTTGGGGGAATTATTTCATATTACAGACATCATTCTTCTAGGTGGAGCACAGTTTAGCTTGACCCCAATTCCATGGCTTTCCTTACTATCTAGACAACTGACAAAGCTGCGATACGTCTCTGTGCGGTGACATTGTGGTGTGCTATGTGTCAGGTTTATTGCTGCTGCATCTGTGTATGGAATAACTTCTAGATAATTGTGCTTATATATACTAAGCTGCAGCAGTCACATGGGGAGTGTTATCTGGCAGAGGTGTCGCTCCTCGCTGCCGCTAATCTCGTGTCATTTCATTGTCATTCCCATTAGGTTATGACACCAGTCAACGTCCATAGTGCGTCAGCGGCATTATACTGACTGCATCACAGATCTGCAAACCCCTCGTCATTCCATTGATAGTAACATGTTCACTGACCACAATAGAAAATGATGGACTGGTACAAAGAAATGCCATCACTAACTGATAAATGGGACCCACACCTCGAACGCCTCTCCGAAACTTACAGAGCAGACTGGAGAGCTGCCCACTATTGCACGGTTACTCTCCATTCTGTTTTATGGTAGTCCCAGACAGGGAGCAACTGTGGTTCCCCATCTGTTCTATGATTCCCAGTACAGGGAGCGCTGTGTTCTCCAATCTGCTCTATGAAGTTCCCAGTAACAGGGGAGCATGTGTATCACACATTCTCCTCTGCGGGAGATCCCAGTTGACCCGGGAGCGCTGTGTTCTCCCATTCTGTTCTATGGGAGTTACCAGTACATGGAGTGTTTCGTTCTCCATTCTTTTCTATGGGAGTTCCCATAGCAACAGCGAGCGCTTGATCTTACCTTCTGTTCTTGGGATTCCCGTACAGGGAGCGCTGTGATCTCCAATTCATCTTCTATCTAAATGTCTCCAGGACCCTTTTCTCCAGAATCCCGTCACTTATAACTTTTATATTATTTACGCTCCAGAAATGCATCTAAAGCACTTCTTGAACTCTGTTATGAATTCATCAATACAATTCATCTGCATAAGAGTTCCACAGTCTCACTGCCTTTACAGTAAAGAATCCCCTGTCTAGCTTTATGTAGAAACTGTATTTCCTCAAGACGTAGAGGATGCCCCCCTTGTTCTAGATACAACCCTGTGTATAAATAAATCTTTAGCGAGATCTCTGTATTGACCTTTAATATATTTAAACATATTTATTATGTCCCCCCGAAGCCGTCTTTTTTCTAAATAAAACCTAACTTGCTTCCTCTTTCTGGTAATTTAGTCCACCCAGTCCTTTCATAACTTACGTTGGTTGCCTTTTAAACTGTCAAGTTCACAATTGTCTTACTGTGCACTGGTGCCCAAAAACTGTCTCCAAGACCCCTGTGTGGCTAACCATGACTTGTATAATGGGAGAATTAATGTTATCAGCATGTGGCCTCTATGCCCTTTTTTTTTTTTCTTTTTTTGTTTCCCGTTTTAATGCCACCCATATCCTATTTGCCTTGCAGCTGCTGCTGACACTGCTGCTCAGTTAATTTACTGTCCACCATGATTCCCAAGTCCTCATCCATGTCACTATTATCCCAGTGGTTTTTCCATTTAACAGTAGTCAAATAATGGATTTTTTCTCTTCCCCAATCAGAACCTTGCATTTATCAGTGTTAAACCTCGTCTGTCATTTCCCTGCCCAGACCTCCAACTTGTCTATTACAAATTATTATACAATTGAAATCGGAGCCCCTTGGATCTGTTGTCGTTATAGTAAAAGGTTTTTCCTACATTAGAAGACGTCTCATTGTTCTCTAGAAGGAAAATTAGGAAGTTTGGCCACTACAAGCTATTTGCAAAAATGGAAACTGCTAAAGACTTCAATCCCCCCATCTTCTCCAAATGTGCACCTTGCTCCTCAGGGATCTCTCCTGTTGTTAATCTCTCCTCTGAGGTTAAGCGGTCTCTGACTCCATCCTCAGCAGGTTGCCCCCTGTGGGGTACAGTAAAATGACACGTGTGGTAGAGCCACTGTTATTTGTCATTTAGGCCATTAAAATGTTGTACCATAAAAACTTTTGTAAAGTGACAATTATGGAATGTGTGCACATCCGTCTAATGAGCTGCGGCTGGAGAACGCACATGCTCAGTCACTTCCCCCCACAGCAATGTCTCTGTTCACAGTATATAGCAGTGTATAGGAGCTGAGTGCTGATAGTCATACATGCTCAGTCGCTCTGCATAGTGATCTCTGTACACAGTGTATAACAATGTGCACGTCCACCTAATGAGCTGAGGCTGGAGGACACACATGCTCAGTCACTCTGCAACCAAGTCTCTGCATAGTGATCTCTGTACAGTGTATAGCAATGTGCACATACCCCTAGTGAGTTGAGGCTGGAGGACACACATGCTCAGTCACTCCCCCTACAGCCAGCTTATGATTTAATTTCCTAGTCCAGGATCTTTCTGGGCTACTGTGGCTGTTGCCTTATCAGACCCAGCTGTTCAGTAAGTGCAGGCAATGATTTCTCCTGGATTTCCCTTGTAACTGGGATAAATATATCAGATACAGGAGAAATCAGAAAATAAAAAAAGAGGGGAAAAAGTGATATTGAAATGACACCCTCCTCCCCCAGGGTCTTTTTCTGACCATATATGGACACGATATGTAAAACAAAGTAACAAAAGAAATCCTACACACAAAATGAAATTTTCAAAATAAATACTAATAGCCCAAACCACAACATTTAGCCCCACCCCCGAGGACTTTATATCACCTATATATAAATGTCCGTGATGGACAAGTGACACAATTGCAAAACTTATTTTGATGTTAAAAAATATAAATAAATTAGAAAAGTGAAAAACAAACTTTTTTGTTACTATTTTATCTCATTTAAAAAAATAAAATAAAAATAACATGAAAATAAAGCTTAAAATATCAAAAAAACAGCGCTGCAGCGTTCAAACTAGTTTGTTCTACAGAAAAGAGAACAGGTGAAGGTCAGGAACTGGTTAAACCCAGGGGGCGCCTATTCTGTACCTGTCCTGGGTCTTGAGCCTAATAAAAGGAATGATCCTGTTCCATATGTTTAGTGACAGATAGATAGGCAGAGCGGAGGTACTAGGTCACATAACACAGCCTGTATATAACTCACAACCTGCTTAAAAGAACCACCCGCATACTTCAGACTGCTGCTCTGGATATTAATCGAATATAATGGGGCAGAATAATCAACACTAGACAGTCTCACAATGCACCAGCAGAATAGTGAGTGCAGCTCTGGAGGGTAATACAGGATGTAACTCCGGATCAGTACAGGATAAGTAATGTATGTACACAGTGACTGCACCAGCAGAATAGTGAGTGCAGCTCTGGAGGATAATACAGGATGTAACTCAGGATCAGTACAGGATAAGTAATGTATGTACACAGTGACTGCACCAGCAGAATAGTGAGTGCAGCTCTGGAGTATAATACAGATGTAACTCAGGATCAGTACAGGATAAGTAATGTATGTACACAGTGACTGCACCAGCAGAATAGTGAGTGCAGCTCTGGAGTATAATACAGGATGTAACTCAGGATCAGTACAGGATAAGTAATGTATGTACAGTGACTGCACCAGCAGAATAGTGAGCACAGCTCTGGAGTATAATATAGGATGTAACTCAGGATCAGTACAGGATAAGTAATGTATGTACAGTGACTGCACCAGCAGAATAGTGAGTGCAGCTCTGGAGGATCATACAGGATGTAAAGGATAGTACAGCATAAGTCATGTATTACACAGTGACTGCACCAGCAGAATAGTGAGTGCAGCTCTGGAGGATAATACAGGATGTAACTCAGGATCAGTACAGGATAAGTAATGTATGTACAGTGACTGCACCAGCAGAATAGTGAGCGCAGCTCTGGGGCATAATACAGGGTGTAACTCAGGATCAGTCCAGGATAAGCAATGTATTTTCTGGGACTACAGTACTGAAGGATGATCTTTAATATATGCCATTAATACCAAATTGGACGGGTTTTTTACTCTCGATATCCCGGCTGATAAGTTGAATGAAGTGGCCTCAATGCTTTAGTGAAGTGATGTCTCCTGCTTATCATTTCTCAGACACAGCGCCATACTTTTGCTAGTGGCTGTGCCCGGTATTGCATCTATGTCCTATATGCCTGAGGCAGCAGGAGCAGCCATACATGGCACAGACTCTATAGAAAGTTGTGCCTTTAGTCAGATGGTTGGTGGTGGTGGTGGGGGGTGCCTGGTGTTGGACCTTTAGGTCTGTTAGTTAACGTCCGGGAAGCACAGTGGTTAATTACAGCCGCCTACAAAGGTCGCGCTGTTAAAGTGAATGAAGATCTGCTGCTATTTTTGTGTTGCCTTTACTTTGGATAAAATGAGGCGACACATTTGCATAATCATCTGTCCAACTCCCTAGAACTTCAGAAGCCTCAGGAAAACTAACAGATGGGTAAACACAATGAAATTAATCAGCAACTTACGCTAAAATAAGAAGAGGAGGCTTCATTAGGTTCCACCGTATCCCGCATTGTCGGGTCAGCACTGCGCTTTTGGTAGGAGACACAGCAAATAAAAATAATTGCATCTTCAAATAAATCTGTCGTCTTCCAAACGGAGTCTTTGATCTGCACAATAAAGTCAATGAAACAGATGGAATCGACGCATTCCCTGCACGAAGCTCCGAAAATGCGACAGTTACTAAATGCACAGGTCAGTCCTCAGAAAAGAAGGAGCATGAGTCAGGGGGCAAGTGAAACTGGGTGTGTACCGCCAAGCAGTGACCAGTGAGGGCGTCATTCCTGCCACTGTTACATCAGCAAAGGTCAGGATCTTAACTAGAATTCATAGGGCCCCATAGCAAAATGAGACAGAGCCCCCAGCACCTAAGGAACGAAAGTGAACGGCAACATAATAGCATAAAAACGGTATAAAAAATATTGCCAAATTCAAGAGACATTGTACTGCCCGATAGCAGGAAGCCACAAACTTGTTATAAGAAAGAACAATGTTCCCCCTCAATCTCTGGGCCCCAGTACAGCTGCTTTGGATATAGTTACACCTACGGAGGGTCCTTTGACCACTGGGCCCCACCATGGCCATGTTAGCAGCATTATGGATCCCTGGGAAGATCTGTGCACTGGCCCCTCTGACCAACCAACCACAGAAAAAATTTTACATTTTGAAACAAACTTATAACCTAAAACACCCCCATATAGAGACTAAAGGGGTCAACACCAGCTCAGGAAAACCTACAACACCGCCCAAATAGAGACCCTGAGGTCAGACCCAGTCAGGTATAACCACAACAACACCATAAGAGACCACATAGAGGTCAGACCCCTCAGGTATAACCACAACCACCTATGAGACCCCATAGAGGGTCAACACCAGCTCGGGTTAAAACCTAAACCCCCAAATAAGCCCATAGGGGTCAACACCAGCTCGGGTATAACCTACAACACCGATATAGAGATCACTTTGAGGTAGACACCACTTGGTAAACCTACAACCCGCCATATAGAGGACCACATAGGGGTCAAACCCCAGCAAGTATAACCTATAAACACCCGCCATATAGAGACTACAAGAGGTCAGAAAAACAGCTCAGGTATAACCTACAACACCCCAAATAGAGACTACTAGAGGTAAAAACCCAAGCTCAGGTATAACCTAAAAACACCCCCATATAGAGACTACATAGAGGTCAACCCCAGCTCGGGTAACCACAACCCGCCATATAAAAGACCAATAGGGGTCAACATCGCTCAGGTAAACCCCTAAAACACCGCCATATAGAAAACTACATAGAGGTCAGACAAACTCAGGTAAACCTACAACACGACAATAGAGACCACATAGAGGTAGACATCAGCTGAGGTAAAACCTAAAAAGGGCGCCATATAAGACTACTAGAGGTCAACAACATCGGTATAACCTACAACACCGCCCTATAGAGACACTGACGCCCCCCAGCCCCACTCAGGTAAACCTACAACACCCCAAAATAGAGAAACAAAAAGGCAGACAACACTCAGGAAAATAAACCCCCCCAACACCCCATATGAAACCCCATAGAGGTAGACACCACTCAGGTATAACCTACAACCCGCCATATAGAGACCACATCGTGATCAGACGGGCCCTAGGTCTGTATAACTCAACACAGTGGTTATAACCGCCACAAAGGTCGCGCTGTTAAAGGAAGAAGATCTGTGCTATTTTGTTTTGCTTTACTTTGATAAAATGAGCGAACATTTGCATAATCATCTGTCCAACTCCCTAAGAACTCTCAGAGCCTCAGGAAAACTACAGATAGGTAAACACATGAAATAATCACAACTTACGCTAAACATAGAGGGAGCTTCATAGTCCTCCGTATCCGCATTGTGGGTCAGCATGCCATTTTAGAGACCACAATAAAGTAATGCATCTTCAAATAAATCTGTCGTCTTCCAAACGGAGTCTGATCCACTATAAAGACACATGAAACAGATGATCGACGCATTCCCTAGCATAGGCTCGAAATGGACAGTACGAAATGCACATCAATACAGAATAAAGAAGGAGCATGATAAGGGGGCAAGTGAAACTGGTTACCGCCAACAGACCAGTAGGGCGTCATCCTGAGCATGGACATCAGCAAAGGCCAGGGGCTTAACTAGAATTCATAGGGCCCCATAGCAAAATGAGACGGGCCCCAGCACCTAAGGAACGAAAGTGAAAGCAGCAACATAAGTAGCAATAAGTAACGGTATAAATAATATTGCCACATATCAGAGAGACAACATTGTACTGCTCCATAGCAGGAAGACACAAACTTGTTATAAGAAAAAACAATGTTCCCCCTCAATCTCTGGGCCCCAGTACAGCTGCTTTGGATATAGTTACACCTACGGAGGGTGCTCTTGACCACTGGGCCCCACCATGGCCATGTTAGCAGCATTATGGATCCCTGGGAAGATCTGTGCACTGGCCCCTCTGACCAACACAACCACAGGAACAAATATATACATTATCGATAACAAACTTATAACCTACAACACCACCATATAGAGACTACATAGAGGTCAGACACCAGCTCAGGTATAACCTACAACACCGCCATATAGAGACCACATAGAGGTCAGACACCAGCTCAGGTATAACCTACAACACCACCATATAGAGACCACATAGAGGTCAGACACCAGCTCAGGTATAACCTACAACACCGCCAAATAGAGACCACATAGTGGTCAGACACCAGCTCAGGTATAACCTACAACACCACCATATAGAGACCACATAGAGATCATATACCAGCTCAGGTATAACCTTACAACACGCATATAGAGATCACATAGAGGTCAGACACCAGCTAGGTATAACCTACAACACCACATATGAGACCACATAAGCGTCAGACACCAGCTCAGGTATAGACTACAACACCGCCATATAGAGAACACATAGATGTCAGACACCAGCTCAGGTATAACCTACAACACCGCCATATAGAGACCACATAGAGGTCAGACACCAGCACAGGTATAACCTATAACACCGCCATATAGAGACTACATAGAGGTCAGACAACAGCTCAGGTATAACCTACAACACCGCCAAATAGAGACTACATAGAGGTCAGACCCCAGCTCAGGTATAACCTACAACACCACCATATAGAGACTACATAGAGGTCAGACCCCAGCTCAGGTATAACCTACAACACCGCCATATAGAGACCACATAGAGGTCAGACATCAGCTCAGGTATAACCTACAACACCGCCATATAGAGACTACATAGAGGTCAGACAAAAGCTCAGGTATAACCTACAACACCGACATATAGAGACCACATAGAGGTCAGACATCAGCTGAGGTATAACCTACAACACCGCCATATAGAGACTACATAGAGGTCAGACAACAGCTCAGGTATAACCTACAACACCGCCATATAGAGACTACATAGACGTCAGACCCCAGCTCAGGTATAACCTACAACACCGCCATATAGAGAATACATAAAGGTCAGACAACAGCTCAGGTATAACCTACAACACCACCATATAGAGACCACATAGAGGTCAGACACCAGCTCAGGTATAACCTACAACACCGCCATATAGAGACCACATAGTGATCAGACACCAGCTCAGGTATAACCTGCAACACTGCCATATATTGACTACATAGAGGTCAGACACCAGCACAGGTATAACCTACAACCCTGCCATATAGAGACCACATAGAGGTCAGACACCAGCACAGGTATAACCTACAACACCGCCATATAGAGACCACATAGAGGTCAGACACCAGCTCAGGTATAACCTACAACACCGACATATAGAGACCACATAGAGGTCAGACACCAGCTCAGGTATAACCTACAACACCACCATATAGAGACCACATAGAGTACAGACACAAGCTCAGTTAAAAACTACAACAATTACCATATAGAGACCACATAGAGGTCAGACACCAGCTCAGGTATAACATACATCACCATATAGAGACCACATAGAGGTCATAAATAGCTGAGGTATAACCTACAACACCACCATATAGAGACCACATAGAGGTCATACAACCAGCTCAGGTATAACCTACAACACCATATAGAGACCACATAGAGGTCAGACACCAGCTCAGGTATAACCTACAACACTGCCATATAGAGACCACATAGAGATCAGACACCAGCTCAGGTATAACCTACAACACAGCCATATAGAGACCACATAGAGATCAGACACCAGCTCAGGTATAACCTACAACACAGCCATATAGAGACCACATAGAGGTCAGACACGAGCTCAGGTACAACCTACAACACCACCATATAGTGACCACATAGAGGTCAGACACCAGCTCAGGTATAACCTACAACACCGCCATATAGAGACCACATAGAGGTCAGACACCAGCTCAGGTATAACCTACAACACCGCCATATAGAGACCACATAGAGGTCAGACACCAGCTCAGGTTTAACCTACAACACCGCCATATAGAGACCACATACAGGTCAGACACCAGCTCAGTATAACCTAACAACACCCATAAGAAACCACATAGAGGTCAGACACCACTCAGGTATAACCCAAACACCGCCATATAGAAGACACATAGTGATCAGACGACCAGCTCAGGTATAACCTCATAAACACCACCATATAGAAACACATAAGTGTCAGACACAGCTCAGGTATAACCTCTAACACCACTATATAGAAACCACATAGAGGTCAGACACAAGCTCAGGTATAACCTACAACACCACCATATAGAGACCACATAGAGGTCAGACACCAGCTCAGGTATAACCTACAACACCGACCAAATAGAGACCACATAGAGGTCAGACACCAGCTCAGGTATAACCTACAACATCGCCATATAGAGACCACATAGAGGTCAGCCACCAGCACAGGTAAAACCTACAACACCGCCATATAGAGACTACATAGAGGTCAGACACCAGCTCAGGTATAACCTACAACACCGACATATAGAGACCACATAGAGGTGAGACACCAGCTTAGGTATAACATACAGCACCACCATATAGAGACCACATAGAGGTCAGACACCAGCTCAGGTATAACCTACAACACCACCATATAGAGACCACATAGAGGTCAGACACCAGCTCAGGTATAACATACAACACTGCCATATAGAGACCACATAGAGGTCATAACACCAGCTCAGGGTATAAACCTACAACACCACCATATAGAGACCACATAGAGGTAGACACCAGCTCAGTATAACCTACAACGCAGCCCATATAGAGACCACATAGAGGTCAGACACCAGCTCAGGTATAACCTACAACACTGACATATAGAGACCACATAGTGATCAGACACCAGCTCAGGTATAACCTACAACACAGCCATATAGAGACCACATAGTAGATCAGAACCAGCTCAGGTATAACCTACAACACCACCATATAAGACCACATAGAGGTCAGACACGAGCTCAGGTATAACCTACAACACCACCATATAGAGACCACATAGAGGTCAGACACCAGCTCAGGGAATACGTACAACACCGCCAGATATAGGACCAATACGAGTCGAGAACGCGACTCATGTTTAACCTAAAAACGCCAATATAGTGACGACCATTAGAGATCAAACCAGCTTTCAGTATAACCCTATACACCACATATAGAAACACATAGAGATCAGACACCACTCAGTGTAATAACCCACAACACCGCCATATAGGACAGATCATAGTGGTCGATAGACCATTCTCAGGTAAAACCTACAACACCGCATATAGAGCCACATAGAGGTCAGACACCAGTCTCAGGTATAACCTTCTAACACACACATATAGAAACCACATAAGAGATCAGACAACACTCAGATGTAATAACCACAACCCGTTCCATAGTAGACGGACTTAGGTCGAGACCATCTCAGATAATAACTCAAACCACTTATATGAAACCCAGAGTTCAGACACAGCTCATGGTATACATCCACAAAAAGCACACCATATAGTAGACCGACATAGAAGGTCAGGACATCAGCTCGGGTATAACTACACACCGCCATATAGAGACCACATAGAGGTCAGACACATTTCAGATGTAATAATAATACACACCAGTATATAGATCACCCGATGTGAGAGAAGTTAGACACCAGCAGTATAAACTCTACAACACCGCATATAGTGACACATAGAAGTCAGACACCAGCTCAGTATAACTACTAACACACGCCATATAGAGACCACATGAGAGGTCGACACATCTCAGTGTAATAACCTACAACACTGCCTATAAGGACCAGATAGGATCTGACACCAGAACAGTCTGGATCATTTCTAGATGTAATAAAAACAAGTTATAGTGACCGGGATTGTATAGATGGGTCTGGAGACATTTCTAGATGTAATAATATAACAAGTTATAGTAAACTGGATTCTGGAGAAGGGTCTGTATACATTTCTAGATGTAATAATATAACAAGTTATAGTGACGAGGATTCTAGAGAAGGGTCCGGATACATTTCTAGATGTAAGAATATAACAAGTTATAGTGACCAGGATTCTGGAGAAGGGTCTGGATACATTTCTAGATGTAATAATATAACAAGTTATAGTGACAGGATTCTGGAGAAGGGTCTGGAGCATTTCTAGATGTAATAATATAACAAGTTATAGTTACCGGATTCTGGGGAAGGGTCTGCATACATTTCTAGATGTAATAATATAACAAGTTATAGTGACCTTGATTCTGGAGAAGGGTCTGGATACATTTCTAGATGTAATAATATAACAAGTTATAGTGACCAGGATTCTGGGGAAGGGTCTGGATACATTTCTAGATGTAATAATATAACAAGTTATAGTGACCGGGATTCTGGAGAAGGGTCTGGATACATTTCTAGATGTAATAATATAACAAGTTATAGTGACCAGGATTCCGGAGAAGAATCTGGATACATTTCTACATGTAATAATACAATAAGTGAATTTTTCCATAATTTGGCTTCTACCTCATGAGGCGCTTTGCCTTCTTCTGGATCAACACTTCAGCACAATAGGCTGAACTGGATGGACGTCTGTCTTTACTGAGCTTTTCAAACTATGTAACTTTTTGTAACTTTGTATCACACTCCATGGTTACAATTCATTAGTGATTCATCTTGGGCAGAATATAGGAAATCAGCCTGAATGTCGCCATTTCCTTGTCCATCTTCTAGTTTTGCTTTGCCACCCGCAGCCTCAGCTCTTAGTTTGACCAGTGTCCTTCTTCAGTCTGGAATATGGAGTCTATTGTTCCCTGTTATCAGTCACTCGGTAGAGAATAGTTGTAGCCTTGTTCCATTCTGTAGAAGTAGAGAGACCTCCCGGAGGTGTAGCTCGCCCCATGATCACTACTTTACACCCCATGTTCGCAGCAGTGCCAGGCTCAGGAGACGTTTAGCTCCGTAGGTGTCGGGGATATGAGCGTACGCAGCCACCTCTAGTGTTAATCGCCCTTCACACCCAGGAAGCTCCCAGTGATGTTGATGTTTAGTCGCCTGAGAACTTGTTAATTTTCGGTGAAAAGAGCACTTACCGAGTTCACAAGCCGTCAACGCTCCACATTATCTTTGATTTGATAATTGTTCCGTTCTTGGCAGGAAATTGCGGCGCAGAACAATGCGGTGATTACGCAGCGGCGGCGGCGAGTCGCTGGTGCTCATCATCTCTTCTGTGTTTCCCTCTTTGTTGCAGGAGTCGGGGGTTGGTCTCCGGTGGAATCGAACGCCAAGCAATGGCTGCAGATGGATTTGGGGGAGAGGTTCGACATCACCGGGGCGGCCACGCAGGGGAGACACGGCAGCTCCGACTGGGTGACGCGCTTCAGCGTGATGTTCAGCGACACCGGGCGCAACTGGAAACCGTATCATCACGACAACACCATCTGGGTAGGGATCTGTTCTCTAAATGCTTCCTGCTCCTACACAGATGGGCAATGCTGCTTCCTTCTAGAGAGGAGCGGCTGCAGCTCGTGGAGTTGAGGAGTTTCAGTTTTTGTTACTATTAATAATATTTAGATGATTATTTACTTTTTTATTTATTTATTTTTTTTAAAGGGAATGTGTCATCAAAAACGACTTATTGTTTTACTCACATTTTTATGTTAAACACATATTTTTTAGACATGTTTGGTTATTTTTGTTTTTTATTTTCCTTATCAATTTCAATATTTTTTAATAATTCTTAAGTCCTGCAGTTTTCACTTTGGCCACTAGGTCTAATAATTGTCTGATACTTCCTATTCTGTAAAGAAAGATTCTCAGTTGTCTGCTCATTATCAGCACAAAGAGGGTCAAACTGAAAGGAGACACCAGTGTGAATAGATAACACCTGATCCACCAGTCACAAGAGGAGATAGTCACAGTTCACCCTTTCACCTCCCTGCACAGTGACTTCTTCCCAGGTCACAGAGCATGACTAGAAAACTATCCAATAGAAGTGAATGGGACTGAGTCAGTCTTAAGTCTCCTATGTGCATGAAGCTACTGTAAAGCATCTCTCTGACTACTGTTAAAGCAGTGCAAACAAGGCCTAGTGGCCAAAGTGAAAACTTCAAAACTAAAGAATTAATAAAAAATATAAAGTGATATTAAAAATCTAAAAAAAACAAAAAATTCCTAAAAAAATGTGTTTAACATAAAAATGGGACTTAAACAAAGACTCATTTTTGATGACACATTCCCTTTAAGACTTTTAAAGGGATGCTAACATAAAAAATGTACAATATGTGACTACTTTGGGCATTTTTTTCTATATATAATTTTTTAATGTTCCCCTATGTACATGTATATATACTAATTTATCTCTCTAACTTCTCTTCTGTGATCCTTGATAGTCGCAGTGATAGGATTGCTTGATGTTTTTTCTTCCAGGCCAGCTATGGTGTGAAAACAAAAACAACCTCAGTGCAGAGACAATTTAACCCTTGTATTGCTCTTGTCATTGCCCTGAAGTCTAGTTTACTCTTATCTATTCCTTTATTCAGAGAACAGCAGAGGGAACATTATGTATATATACTAATTTATCTCTCTAACGTCTCCTCTGTGATCCCTGATAGTCTCAGTGATAGGATTGCTTGACAGTTTGTCTTCCAGTCCACCTATGGACCTGCTAAGTGTAAAAACAAAAACAACCTCTGTGCAGAGACAAATTAACCCATGTATTGCCCTTGTCATTGCCCTGAAGTCTAGTTTACTCTGATCTATTCATTTATTCAGAGAACAGCAGAGGGAACATTATGTCATTACCTACTATTTGTAATGAGAGTACATGGAGTTAAGCAGCTCCAACATTAAAGTAAGATCAGTCTGCCCAGCCATTTGGGAATATTATCTCATCACTATCACCGCTAGAAAAAGACAGGATTTTACATGTAAGGCACGATCGCGGTTTTCGCCACATTTTGTGCAAAAAACGTGGTCGTTTCTCATTTTTTTTGACGATGTCCATACAATTGTATTGTACTGGAAGACACCAAGAAAACTAATAGCGGCGGCGAGTCATACAACGTGCTGGATAATACGCCCGCGCCAGAAGAAGAGCAGAGAAAAGATGAGCTGCAGAGACTAGAGCTCGTCTTCTCTATTGTAGTCTATGGGGCTGCACCAACGATCGTATTTTCGGCGCTTTTAGAATCCTAAAGGCGCCAATAATACGATCGTAAAGCTGCGCAGTGGAGACACAGCCTCATTTTTAATTAAAGGACTGCCAAAAAAATAAAAAAAAATGTTGGTAAAAATTCTAAAAAAATAAAAATAAATAAAATCCCCGGAATATTTCATTGGTTACAACAAAAATGCTCCTTTCTCATTGAAGTGTCCTGTATAGATTTCCCTTCTGCCTCTCACTTTACTAAAATAGACAAACTGCTCCTACTGGCCTCTCCCTCCTCCGCTCCAGCGCTTCCAGGGCTCCTGTGTCCCCCCCCAGTCCTCCCCTCACTGATGACATCACGTTCATGGATCACATGATGCTGCGGGGCCAATCATTGACCTCTGTGGTCACATGACGTACATTCAGGTATGTGACTGCAAGGCCAGAGATTGGTTGCAGCATCATGTGATCCGTGAACGTGATGTCATCAATGAGTAAACCGGAGGGATGGGGGCACTGGAGCACCGGCAGCGCTGAAATGATGCTGATGGGAGAGGTGAGTATGTGGGTTTATATTTTATCAGGTAGGGAGGTTTTTAAAATTCTTGGAATATGTCTTAAAATCTGTACAACTTGGCAGGAAGTGGAGGCTGAAACCACCCAAGACAGCCCCCAGACCACCCAGGACCACTCCTGACACCCCCGGAATGCCCTCAAACCAGGAGGTACCACCCACCTTGGAGTGGGGTTTACACAAACTCCACCCCTTTGCAGGTCATTGAGGGCCATCAGAAATGTGTTGGACATGTTGTGCGACCAATTGTCAGTCTGAAAACTCCAGAAACCAAGAACATTACAAAAACCTAAGAGTGATAACAGGTCCATTCCCTCCTGATCCTCTCCGACATCTCTGAGATCGGTCCGGAGGGCGGAGCTTTGTTTAGGAGGCGTGGCTTATCTCGCAAAGCAGTGGAGGAAGGCTTCTGCTGGAGCAATCTGCCTCCCAGCCAGAGTCTGATCGGAGCTACAGCCTCAATCTGTGAAACGTATAATGATTATCTTGATGTTTTGCACCGGAAACAAAGGTCAGATTATCAGATTGTTTGCATTGTTGAATTAAAGGAATTGAAACTGGAAACTGCAAAAATCTGGACATTCTCCCTATTCCTATTCATAATGTGATAGACTTTAATCCAGACTGTTTGGGGCGATTCTGTGGAGCTCCCTCCCCGATAATAGTGTGGTATATAATGTATCGGGGACTTACAGGACATTGTATATAAAACATGATTCCGGAAAGTTTGTGCTCAGTTGGGGATAATCTGATGCCCCCAATATCTACTTTTGGGGGCATTGAGGTTCATCATGTTAGATTATAACCTGTGTGTAGAGATATTACCATCTCCTTAATTAACTTTAAAAGGGGCGCTCTCACCACAATGATTATCTCTAAACATAAAAGCAAAGGTAAAAACAGATTATTACTACATATATTGCTGTTCTGATTTTGCTTCCTTACAGAGTTAGAGCAGTTCTTATCTCCTGCTTGTGTACACATTCTTCATTGGATTACCAACCTCTATCTGCACTAGCAGTGGCCAGGACAATGATATCACTCCCAGATGTTCCTTATCAGCAACATATGAGCTGTTTCATGTTTCTTACTGACAAAATGTAACCCTTTAGAGGTAGTTATGCGCGCTACTATTAAAATTCTTCTATCAGCAATACCGCTCGAAAAGGCTCAGCTAGGAATAGCAGAACTGAAATGTCAGTCACTATTGTAGAACCGTGCACTGCCTAAACAGGAAGTGGGAGCCTGAAGCTGTAGAACTGCCCACAGCCTGAACGGGAAGTGGGAGCCCAAAGCTGTAGAATCACCCACAGCCTGAACAGGAAGTGGGAGCCTGAAGCTGTAGAACCCCCACAGCCAAACCGGAATGGCCCTGAACTTAGAACCCACAGCCTGAACAGGAAGTGGGAGCCTGAAGCTGTAGAACCCCCAAGCCTGAACGGGAAGTGGGAATTTTTTAATTTGTAGAACCCCCAAGCCTGAACAGGGGGGGGAAACCTGAAGCTGTAGAACCCCACAGCCTAAACGGGAATGGACCGAAGCTGAATTCCACAGCCGAAAGGGAAGGGGGAGCTGAGTTGTGGAAACGGGCCGGGAAAAAGAATGGACCCCCTTTTTAAAAAATTTTACCAAAGGAAAAAAAAGATTTTTGAAAGCTGTTTTTTTTTTTAACCAAGAAACCCATTTTAAATAAACTTTTTTTAAGAATTTTAAGGGTTAGGGGTTTGGGCCTAGTTTTGTAGAGGGGGCCCCCCCCCCCTTTTGAAAGAATTTTTTTAAATTTTGAAGCCTTTTTAAAGAAAAACCTACCCTTTACACGTAAACCCCAAGGAGTTTTTACTGAGCCGGGCTGAAAAGATTTTGCGTAAAACAAAGTAAATTAAAGACCCTATATCAGATTTGCGCCTATATTTTTTCCAAAAAAAGTTTTAAATATCCTTGTAAGAAGTTGCAGGAAAAAAAGCCACCTGTGTCCCTAGCTTTCAAAAGGGGAAAAACCCCGGTGTGAGGACAGAAGGTTAAAAATCTTTAAAATGTAAGGGTTTTTAAAGAATTAAAACTTAATTTTGGGACCGTAATAAAAGAACATTCTTTATTACCTTGGGCCCAAAAGGGGGTGACCCCTTTTTCCTTGGTCATAAAACATTTTTCCCTTCTGTCCCCCTTAAGAAACAAATCATGTGCCCCCTTTTGGTTTTTGCCCCCTTAGGGCATGTCTTCCTCTTATTAGGGCCCACTAACCTGTTTTCCCCTCTGGTTATTAGGGGGAAAAAAAGGCGTTTTCTTCCCTCTGATTACCTATAGGTGGCAAAAAGGGCAGTGTGCTTCCCTCGGGTACTTAGGGGCCTAGAGGCAGTGTGCTCCACTCTGGTTACCTATATGGCACTAGAGGCAGTGTGCTTCCCTCTGGTTACCTATAGGTGGCACTAGAGGCAGTGTGCTTCCCTCTGGTTACCTATAGGTGGCACTAGAGGCAGTGTGCTCCCCTCTGGTCACCTTTAAAATGGCATTTGAGCATGTGCCCCTCTGGTCCCCTATGGTCACTTGGGCGTTGCTTTTTTGGTAATAAAAAGGGGATAGAAGTGTTTTCCCCTTTTTTCCTTTAAATTGATAAGGCAGTGTGTTTCCCTCGGTTACCTTAGTGGCCTAGGGCCCTTGTGCTCCCTCTGGTCCCCTATAGGTGGCACTAGAGGCAGTGTGTTCCCTCTGGTTCCCCTTAGTTCATAAAAGTGTGCTTCCCCGGTTCCTTAGTGGCACTAAGGCATGTGCTTCCCTCGGGTCCCTATAGGTGGCACAAAGGGCAGTGTGTTTCCCCTTGGTTCCCTATATGGCACAAAGGCATGTGCTTCCCCTTTTTACTGTAGGGGCACTAGAGGCGTGTTCTTCCTCTGGTCACCTAAGGGGGCCAGGGCGTGTCCCCTTTCGGGTACCTAAAATGGCACTAGTGCAGTGTCTTCCCTCGGGCCCCCCCTAAGGGGGCACTGAGCGGGTGCTTCCCTTTGGGTCACCTATAGGTGGCATAAGCAGTGTGTTCCCCCCTGCACCAAGGGTTTGGACTAGAGGCCTATTTTCCCAAATTGGAGAAGACCTATTTTGCATACTTTTTCCCAGCAGAGCTTGCACTATAGTCTTATTTTCCCCTGCATCTCCACAAGGAACATATGATCCTTATCTAAATTTACTGTTAAGCAATGCAGTTTGGGTTTGCACCGCAGATCATTAGTGCAAGTACTTTCTGTAGTGCAATGCAGAACAATCTAATATCTCCCCTAAATGTAACAATTCTAAAGGTTGTGGTTAGATACTAAGAGCTGCACATTATCACCCGGTGTCCATAAAGATCTCAGATCCATCATTTCTAGGGCAGGCGTGGTGTATGGGCAGATCAGTCGACCTGTGTTTTTCAGCCTTTTAAAAGGAAATAAAAATGACATATCCATTATGCAGGAGCGAGTCCTCTGCAGACCTGGTTGGTAAATTACCTTTCACGGTATAGAATTTACAATGATGTGAGCGCCTCAGCCACATACTGAGCTCTCTGCCCGAGCAGCACTTACCTCCTGATGCAGGGGGGGGTTTCCCCTTTTGTCACCAGCAGCAATTTACCTCCTGGGCAGAGGGGTTTCCTTCCTGTCACCGGGAAAAGCCCCGGGCCCCTTACCTCCTGTGCGAGGTTTTTCCCTTCTGTCACCGAGCACACTTACCTCTGAGCGAGGGTTTCCTCCTGTCACCCCACGCACTAACCTCCTGATGCAGAGGGTTTCCCTTCCTGTCACCGAGCAGCACTTACCTCCTGATGCAGAGGGTTTCCCTTCCTGTCACCGACACATTACTCCTGATGCAGGGGTTTTCCCCTTCCCTTTACCGGCAGCACTTACCTCCGAGCAGAGGGTTTCCCTTCCTGTCACCGAGCAGCACTTACCTCCTGATGCAGAGGGTTTCCTTCCTGTCACCGAGCAGCACTTACCTCCTGATGCAGAGGGTTTCCTTCCTGTCACCGAGCAGCACTTACCTCCTGATGCAGAGGGTTTCCCTTCCTGTCACCGAGCAGCACTTACCTCCTGATGCAGAGGGTTTCCCTTCCTGTCACCCGGACACTTACCTCCTGATGCGAGGTTTTTTCCCCTTCCCTTTACCCAGCAGCACTTTCCTCCTGAGCGAGGGTTTCCCTTCCTGTCACCGCGCAGCACTTACCTCCTGATGCAGAGGGTTTCCCTTCCTGTCACCGAGCAGCACTTACCTCCTGATGCAGAGGGTTTCCCTTCCTGTCACCGAGCAGCACTTACCTCCGGATGCCGAGGGTTTTTCCCCCCCCCCCCCGGGGTTTTCCCGAGCAGCCTTACCTCCGATGCAGAGGGGTTTTCCCCTTTCCCGTCACCGCAGCCTTACTCCTATCGAGGGTTTCCTTCCTGTCACCGGCACACTTTTCCTCCGATGCAGAGGGTTTTCCCCCCTTCCCTGTCACCGAGCAGCACTTACCTCCTGATGCAGAGGGTTTCCCTTCCTGTCACCGAGCAGCAATTACCTCCTGATGCAGAGGGTTTCCCTTCCTGTCACCGAGCAGCACTTACCTCCTGATCAGAGGGGTTTCCCCCCTGTTCACCAGCGCACTTACTCCGATGCGGGGTTTTTCCCCTTCCTGTCACCGAGAACACTTACCTCCGAGCAGGGGTTTCTTCCGTACCCAGCAGCACTTACCTCCTGATGCAAGGGGGTTTTTCCTTCCTGTCCCGGCCACTACCCCTGAGCAAAAGGGTTCCCCCCTGTCACCGCAGCCCTTACCTCCTGAGCAAGGGTTTCCCTTTTCCCGTCCCCCGGCAGCATACCCCCTGATCAGGGTTTTCCCTTCCCGCACCGAGCAGCACTTACCTCCGATCGAGGGTTTCCCCCCCCCCTTCACCGACAGCACTAAACCCCCGGATGCAGAGGGTTTTCCTTTCCGTCACCCGGGCACTTACTCCTGAGCAGAGGGTTCCCTTCCTTCACCCAGCAGCCTACCTCCCGATCAGAGGGTTTTTCCTCCGTCACCGAGCAGCACCACCCCGACAGAGGGTTCCCCCTTTCCCGTCACCGAGCAGCACTTTTCCCCTGATCAGGGGTTTCCTTTGTCCCAGAGCAATTCCTCCGATCAGAGGGTTTTCCCCCTTTCCCTTTACCGGCAGCACTTCCCCCTGATGCAAGGTTTCCCCTTTCCCGCACCGAGCAGCACTTACCTCCTGATGCAGAGGGTTTCCCTTCCTGTCACCGAGCAGCACTTACCTCCTGATGCAGAGGGTTCCCTTCCTGTCACCGAGCAGCACTTACCTCCTGATGCAGAGGGTTTCCTTCCTGTCACCGAGCAGCACTTACCTCCTGATGCAGAGGGTTTCCCTTCCTGTCACCGCGCAGCACTTACCTCCTGATGCAGAGGGGTTTCCCCCCTGTCACCGCGCACTTTCATTTTCCCCCAAAATTACTTCCCAAATTTTCTATTTTTAATTCTCTTACAAATTCTTAAAGGGGCTTTGCAAGCCTTAAGGAAGAGAGGTTTTTAAAGTACAGAGAAATGGAAGGGCTTTTCGAGCGTTACTTATCAGGGTTTCGTGCCGCTACTCTGTGGCCCCCAACCCTTCCTCCGGGGGATTCTTTTACCCAAAAACCCCGATTTTCTTTGTAACAATCCATCAGCTCTAGGAGCAAAGATCAAAGGCTTGTTCAAACTTTTAAAGGGTTTTCTCTTAAAGTTCTATAGGGTCAAAACCACATTTTCAAGGCTATGGTGGGTCTTATCAGATTGACACATACTCTGTTAAAAAGGGTTTTCCCCACGAAGTAAAAAAATTTACGGGGTTTGTAATTTAAATAAAAAACTTTTCCCCCCCATTCATCTTTTACCCAATTCCCTGCAATTTTTTTTAGCGCTCCTTTATGGGTTTTCCCTTTTTACAGCTCACTCCAGGGGTACGACCAGGCTGAGAAACTTCCTCCGGGCAACAGCCAACATCACCTTCCTCTCACACTACTGAGTGTTCAAACCCCAGGGGCGTTTCCCCTCCCGCCTCTGTGCTTTCCCCCTTGTAATTTATCCCAAAATCAAATAAATAAAAAAAAACTCAATAGGTCTGTGGGATTATAAAGAGAAAAAAAAAGAAACCACGGTTTTTTTTTCCGCGGATTTTGGGGGCCCTTTTCCTGGAGGCAAAAATTTTTTCCCCGGCCTTAATTTTAACTTTAAAAAGACCTTTTTTTGCCAGAGAGGAAAGGGGTATGTCATCCTTGGGTCCTATAGTAATTCCAAAAAAAAAACCCCCCCTTTGGCCCCGGCGAAGTGGTTAGAAAAAAATGTCAAAAACCCCTTTTAATCCAAACAGAAATTTGGCTATGTCTACAAGCATTTTGGGTTTGGACGGTTTCGTCGTACCCGCCTGTGTAGCCCTCAAAAAAACCGTGCATGTCTATACGCGGATTTTTACTGAGGGTCTCCTAAACCTACAACCGTTCGGTGGGATATAGAATATGCTGTGTATTCCGTCGGACCGCCGTCGGAGTCCCTGCCCTCCCATGCAGGGGCCCCCGCAATGTGAAATCGTTGGATTTTTTACGCCATTTACATTGCGTGTAACATATCTTGTGGGAAGCAATGATCGTGAAAATGCTCAGGACTTGAAACACATTTTTCAAAGGAAGAGTTTTTTTTTTAATTTAATGGAAAAACGATTCTCACTTTTCCAGAATTGACGTGTCTAATATAAATGAAAAAATAAATAAAGTTTACATTTAGTGTAGGACAGTGCATACATGTAAAAAACAAGTTCAAAAGGGGTTTTTTTTTGGTTCAGAGCAGTCAAAGGGGAGGCAGCCCCGTTCAACAGCCCAAAAACCAAATACTAACAACAACAAAAAATGACATTAAATTAACATTTTGATATTTAGGAGCAAAACAGTAACAATGCAGTTACAGGAAAGAATCTCACAGAGTAATTATAAATCCAGAAAATTAAAATATCCACTTTTATTGATATGCATTAGTCTTCTCATCACTCTACCGGCTACCATCCGTTTTTGTATCACCAGCAACTGGTGGTTTCCATCTCGTCCCCTGATGAACCAGTTTCTGTGCTGGAGAAACGCGTCGGGACTTTTTTGTTTATTTATTTTGTTCTTTGGTATCAATAGGGTGTAAGTATTGTAGACAATGTGGTTATTTTGTACATACATTGACTAATTTTTTGAATACGGTGAGTCATCAGATAGGCGGGGTCGCCCTTTTTGGGGCGGGTGTTCCTCCTTTGGATAAGATTAGTGTAGTTTTTCACTTATTGTTTTTGTCATCTGGACATATGGAATTTTTTTCTGGAAATCTATCAGTGAGTATGGGATGAGCATATCCATCGATCTGCAGAACCGTGAGTCTATTGCATCTGACTTCATCTGATACATCCTTTCTGTAGTTGTGTATTTGGTATATTTTTTCTTGATATATTTCATAATAGTATATTACCCTATGCTAATGTGATTGCATTATATGGTGGTTATTTAAAGACTGGTTTGTTAATTTTTGGTTATCTAAAAAATTTTTCCTATAGGGAGGTTTGGTTTTTAATGCATAGCAATAAAAGTGGATATTTTAATTTTCTGGGATTTATAATGACTCTGTGAGCTGTTTTGGTCTAATCCTAGAGTGTTTTCCTATTAGTGTCTGTGAGATTAATTTTTACAGGAAATAATCTGCAGAACTGAGCAGATGCTAAATACTTGCAAGTCAGATTTATGTAAAGATGGTGAGATGATTGTCTATAAAATGATAGGAGCCTCAAGTACAAAGCTGCAGTGGACGGTGAGATATGGAGCCTGACAGTCAAAAGATCATTGTTACCCTTTTGCTTGTCAGTGAATGTTCTACCTAAATAGCTTGATTATTGCATCATAAGGTGATAAAAAGTCGGATGTGACCATTTTACTACAGTAATGTTATCTCTTAAACATGCGCTGTGTATGAGGGAGGGGAACTTGGATTTAGGCAGATTGATGAGTCAGAGTCGGCGCTTTGGCTCACCGACTCCACAGCCCTGAAAAACCCTCATGTGTCGCTGGGGATGGAAAAATAAAATAAAGTTTAAGTTCTTCTTTCAGGAAAGTGGGGAGTTAAAAAAAAAGATAAAAAATCTGAAATATAATTGCCTCCTTCAAAAGCTGAAGGGTTTATCAAGCTAATTTTTCTAAAAGAAATTTCTAAAAAAAATAAAAAATGCTAAAAATAAAACTACTTTTTTCCCCATTAACCACATAAGAAAACATAAACAATAAAGAAGTAAACTTAATGGCTATCACGATGTCTGTAAGACTCCAGTATAACACAATATTGTTTCTTATATCCTGCACAATGAACACTGCAAAGATTAAAGAAATAAATGTCCGATTTTTCGAATTGCGGTTTCTTTGGTCATCCTGGAAGAATAAAATGTTAACAAACACACATACGCTCCAAACTGATACAAAATAGTGGTCACAAAAAATAGGGATTTCAAAGAAAATATTTTTTACATTTTTTTTGTTACAGTATTTAAAAGTACTAAATAATAAAACATAAAGAAAAGTAAATAAATTTGGTTTCACCAGAACTGTACTGACCTGTAGAATATAGATAACATGTCACTTATACCGAACCGCGAGCTCCATAAAAACAGAATCCCCACACACAGGGCACAAAAGAGGTTTTTTTCAAACACCCTCCCCCGAAAACTGCAATTTGGGGTTTTCCAAATGCATTATATCATATGGTAAATGAAACCATTAAAAAGAACATCTTCTCCTGCAAAACAAAACAACAAAAAAGCTCATATATCTATGTAGGCAGATACATAAAAATGTTACAGTTCTTGGAAGGCAGGGAGGAGAAAAAAATCCCCAAAAATATCTGTGTCCTTAAGAGATTAAAGGTTTTGTCCAGTGGACTTTTAGAAAAAAATCTCCAGAAAGAAAAAAACAAAACTCATTCCCACTTCCCTTCTCACTTGCCTTCCAGCACTGGCTCTGCGACGCCTCTCCATGGTCTTCTGTGTAATTTGTCAGTGGCAGTAGCTGATTGGCTGCAGTGGTCACATGCTGCTGCCTGACATCACAGGTGACAGATACTAATAGGGGTGAAGAGGTTGTGCTATCAGCGTACGTGCACCCAGACACACGGATGTTACTGATCACACAAAGGGTTAAAGGGGTTTTGCCACAAAGTAAAATTGACGTGGGAAGCTTGCAAATTAAATAATAAACATTTCCACCATTCATCCTTATTAAAAATTCTGCACCATTTTTGCTTTAGCTGCCCTTTTAGGGAGCCATTGTTTACAGCTCGTCTCCAGGGGATACGACCAGGGCTGCGAGCTCCTCACTCCTGGCCGCACATGCTCAGTCATCACTTCTCCTCTCAGACAGCTCCTGAGTGTTCAACCCCCAGTTGTTGTCATTCTACTCCTGTCCCCTATACTCCTTATTAATTAGTGAAAGTGCAAATAAATTAATAAGAAACCTCAATCAGGTCTGTGCATTGATAAAGAGAAAAAAATCCATGGGTTTGGTTCCTGCAGGGATTTGAACCTAGGACCCTTGTGTCCGGAGGTAAAAAGCATTACCTCTAGGCTACAGTGTAGCTTCTTGTACCATTGTAAATAAACAGACCTTTCTTTGATTAGAGAGAGGACAGGCTTGGTGATGTCATCCTGCTGGGTCACATGATATGTAATTCAAACAAATCACACACGCCCCTTTCTGAGCACACAGAGCTGAAGAGCTGGATGCAGGAGCTATGAAATGAGATCGAGGCAAAACCCCTTTAATTGATCTCGTCACCTCAGTATACAATGTTTAACCATAGCTGCCAACTTTTGAAAATGGAAAAGCAGGAGATCAAAGAGTGCGGCGCGCTAAGCGCGCCGCAGCAGAAATTTACATGGACACACCCATCTTTTTGGTGTGCCATGCCCCTTCAAAAAGCCACACCCACTCCGCCTAACTGCATAATGGCTTTGGAAGAAAGCCAGGTAGATGCCCTTATAGCCAGGTAGTGCCCCTTACAGGCAGGTAGATGCCCCCTCTGTAGCCAGGTAGATGCCCCCTCTGTAGCCAGGTAGATGCCCCCCTTTGTTATCCAGGTAGTCGCCCCCTTTGTAGCCAGGTAGTTGCCCCTTTTGTAGCCAGGTAGTACCCCCTTTTGTAGTCAGGTAGTTGCCCCCTTTAGTAGCCAGGTAGTTGCCCCCTATAGTATCGAGTTAGGTAGTTGCCCCCTTTAGTAGCCAGGTAGGTAGTTACCCCCTTTAGAAGCCAGGTAGTGCCCCCTTTAGTAGCCAGGTAGGTAGTTACCCCCTTTAGTAGCCAGGTAGTGCCCCCTTTAGTAGCCAGGTAGTTGCCCCCGTTAATAGTCAGGTAGTTGCCCCCTTTAATAGTCAGGTAGTTTCCCCCTTTAGTAGCCAGGTAGTTGCCCCCTTTAGTAGCCAGGTAGTTGCCAACTTTAGTAGTGAGGTAGTTGCCCCCTTTAGTAGTTAGTTGGCCCCTTTATTTGCCTGGTAGTCGCCCGGTTTTTTTTTTTTTTAACCATAAACTTTTTTGTGGTCAGTTATAAAGTAGTACTAACATAATCCCGTATATGTCATTGTAAGACCAAATTTCAACTTTTATCCCCAAAACACAACCAAACCCACCTCCCAAATCCATCTCCAGATTCAGAGCAGTAAATATCCATTACAATCACATAGCAATGCAATATTAATAACATTCAGTTCTTGTCACAATAAAAATTGTATCCAGCTGTCTGACGGCCTCCATCCACACAATCCCTATAGACGCAATCCCAGGAAACTCTACACAGAGATCCCCAACACCCTCTGCCTAACTAAGTTCGGTGCAGCAAGACCAGAAGTATCCAGCCATTTAGCCCATATTTTATTATACTTAAGTTTGGCTCCTCTCTTATAATACACCCCTCTCTCCAGAGCAATCGCCCCCTTTAGAAGCCAGGTAGTTGCCCCCTTTAGTAGCCAGGTAGTTGCCCCCTTTAGAAGCCAGGTAGTTGCCCCCTTTAGAAGCCAGGTAGGTAGTTGCCCCCGTTAGTAGCCAGGTAGGTAGTCGCCCCCTTTAGTAGCCAGGTAGTGCCCCCTTTAGAAGCCAGGTAGGTAGTTGCCCCCTTTAGTAGCCAGGTAGGGCCCCCTTTAGTAGCCAGGTAGGTAGTTGCACCCTTTAGAAGCCAGGTAGTGCCCCCTTTAGTAGCCAGGTAGTGCCCCCTTAGTAGACAGGTAGTTAGTTGCCCCCTTTAGAAGCCAGGTAGTGCCCCCTTTAGTAGCCAGGTAGTGCCCCCTTTAGAAGCCAGGTAGGTAGTTGTCCCCTTTAGAAGCCAGGTAGTGCCCCCTTTAGAAGCCAGGTAGGTAGTTGCCCCCTTAGAAGCCAGGTAGGTAGTTTCCCCTCTTTAGAAGCCAGGTAGTGCCCCCTTTAGTAGCCAGGTAGGTAGTTGCCCCCTTTAGAAGCCAGGTAGTTGCCCCTTTAGTAGCCAGGTAGTGCCCCCTTAGTAGCCAGGTAGGTAGTTGCCCCCTTTAGTAGCCAGGTAGTTGCCCCCTTTAGTAGCCAGGTAGTTGCCCCCTTTAGAAGCCAGGTAGTTGCCCCCTTTAGTAGCCAGGTAGTGCCCCCTTTAGTAGCCAGGTAGGTAGTTGCCCCCTTTAGAAGCCAGGTAGTTGCCCCCTTTAGTAGCCAGGTAGTGCCCCCTTTAGTAGCCAGGTAGGTAGTTGCCCCCTTTAGAAGCCAGGTAGTGCCCCCTTTAGTAGCCAGGTAGTTGCCCCCTTTAGAAGCCAGGTAGTTGCCCCCTTTAGTAGCCAGGTAGTGCCCCCTTTAGTAGCCAGGTAGGTAGTTGCCCCTTTAGAAGCCAGGTATGTAGTTGCCCCCTTTAGCAGCAATGTAGTTTCCCCCTTTAGAAGCCAGGTAGTGCCCCCTTTAGTAGCCAGGTAGTGCCTCCTCTAGTAGCCAGGAAGGTAGTTGCCCCCTTTAGAAGCCAGGTAGTGCCCCCTTTAGTAGCCGGGTAGGTATTGCCCCTTTAGAACCCAGGTAGTGCCCCCTTTAGTAGCCAGGTAGGTAGTTGCCCCCTTTAGAAGCCAGGTAGTGCCCCTTTAGTAGTCAGGCAGAGCCCCCCTATAGCTAATAAAAATAAAATAATAAATTCCACTTACCTCACCAGGTTCACTGCAGCACGTCCGAGGCTGACGACTGAGTTCTCTCAGCGGCGCAGGGGGAGTGAGTGCAGCCCCCGGCGTCACTCCCCCTGCCCCCTGACCTGTATGTACAGGCGCACACGGCCCGGCGCTGTACATACAGGGGGGAGAAGGGAGGAGGGGAACGATCCCTCCTGCCTCCTCCCTGCACAGTGAGACGCGCCCGGCGGGTGAGCGGCCGCAGCGGCTGCTTCACCCGCCTACAGCAGCGGCCGGCGGCGCAAGAGTAGCGCACTGGTCATTTAAAGAACCCCCACTGCCTGCTGGCGGCGGGAGGAATGCCAACTCTGCCTTAAGGGCGGGGGGGGGGACCCCAAATAGCGGGACCCCCCCGCCAAAACGGGAGAGTTGGCATGTATGTGTTTAACCCGTCATAAAAATGTATGATGGTAAAAGTAAACCTGGGAAAAGCAAAAAATTCATCTGCAGCTTTGGAAAAAGTGAACGAGATTTACACCTCACAGTAAATAACATCAGTCGCAGAAAGCATCTGCTGCTGTATAATTGCTTTTAGGATGGCGAGGAGAGATTTCAGCATCATCTTTGGCATGAATCAAACACGGGAAAGGGAATATGTTGATCAAGGTCACATAAATGGTGCAGAGGAGTCTTGTTAAAATGTCTAACCCCCCTGACATCACTTCAGGATCTAAATAATTGATAGGAAGATGTATGTGCTGGATGTATAACTGCACGCGCTAAAATGTAATGAAATGCCTCTAGAAGGGAAGAATACTGAGAGCGGAAGAGTAAAGGCCACACTTCATAGATAGAACGGCTCCTATGTACAAGAACATAACTAGTATAATACTGCCCCCTATGTACAGGAATATAACTGCTATAGAATATAAATACTATAATACTGCTCCTATGTACAAGAATATAACTACTATAATACTGCTCCTAGTACAAGAATATAACTACTATAATACTGCTCCTATGTACAAGAATAAAAACTAATATAATACTGCCCCAATGTACAAGAAAATAATTAATATAATACTGCCCTATTGTACAAGAATATAACTACTATAAAACTGCTCCTATGTACAAAATATAAAATACTATAAAAACTGTCCCCCCATGTACAAGAATATAACTACTATAATACTGCTCCTATTGTACAAGAATATAACTAATATAATACTGCTCCTATGTACAAGAACATAACTACTATAATACTGCCCCCAATTTACAAGAAATAATAAAAATACTATAATACTGCTCCTATGTACAAGAATATAACTACTATAATACTGCTCCTATGTACAAGAATATAACTACTATAATACTGCCCCTATGTACAAGAATACAACTACTACACTTCTGCTATGTACAAGAATATAACTACTATAATACTGCTCCTATGTACAGACATTAGAAAGGACAAGACACTAGGCAGCTCGCCACATTAAAGTGTCTTTTTATTGTCCCAAAGAAACATAAAATAGAATAAAACAAGCGCGTTTCGCGAGGTATCTCCCTTTGCTTCCTCAGTTGTATTGTTACAAAGTGTCCAAGTGCTCCTTATATAAAAGTTAAACTGTACATGATCCACAGTATTAAAAAAAAAAAAAAAAAAACCCAAAAGCAAAAACATATGCCAACCAAACAAAAAAAAAAAACATCTGCAAAAACATATGCCAATCAAACAAAAAAAAAAAAGGGTATTAAAAAAAAAATTTTTTCGGTACAACCATTGAGCAAAAATTCCAAAAATTATGCCCACAACAGGGATAAAAAATTATCTGAAAAAAAAAAAATTTTTTGGATATAAAATTAAAATACCCTAAAACCCCCCCAGGGCCCTTAACGAGAGGGGCCCGTTTTTATAATTTTGGGAAAATTCTGTTGTTCCCCTGTCAAACTAAATTTTTAAAATCTTAAAGGGTTCCCCTTTTAGCCCCAAACCCAATCTCTGTACGTTAGAGGCTTTTATGTTTTTAAAAATCTGCCAAAAAGCTACCCCCATAGCACCCCCTACGACCGTTTTAGGTTTTTTTTAACAGGTCCCCCTAACATTTTAATTGGTATAAAAATTTGTTGCTTTCCTTGTTTTTTTAGTTAACCTATATTTACTAATGATCCACGCCCCCCCCTGATGGTTTTAAAATTTGGGGTACAAAATTTTACCATTTTTAAATCATTTTTTTATCCCCGTTTATATCATGTATTGTTTTGCCCTATTTTTTTCGACATATTAATTCATTTGCATGTTTTTTTGAAAATTTTAAAAACTTGTATCTTTTTATCACCTTTTTTTTTTTTTTTTTTTTTTTTTGGGCATAGGGTTATTTGCATATGTTTTTTTTTTTTTTTTTGTTTGGTTGGCATATGTTTTTGCATATGTTTTTTTTTTTTTTTAATACGTGGATCATGGTGACAGTTTAACGTTTTATATATAAGGAGCACTGTGGACACTTTTTAACATATACAACTGTGGAAGCGATGGAGATACTTCGCGAAACGCGTCCTGTTTTATTCTATTTTATGTTTCATTGGGACAAATAAAAAGACACTTTAATGTGGCGAGCTGCCTAGTGTCCTTGTCCCCTTCTAATGTCTGCAGCGCTGAGTCCAGATCCTAGTTCCTCCCGATGCTCATACCATAATATACGTTATGAAAATGGATTCGTTTTTGTTCTATTTAAATACTCCGGAGACCACCAAGGAATTTCTGCTGGAGATTTTACCTATTTAAACATGCTAGTGGCTGGTTGACGGCACTCGACACAGATCCCCGGGGATCGTTATTAATTATCTGCGATTATATGAGTTGTGCGATCTTTGCACAAGTTCATGAGGTGAGCGGCTAAGTTACAGTATTATTCAGTCTTTAAAAGGTTTACCCGCACGAGGTGCGCTTCTCTCCGCTTTTATGTTTTGATTTGCAGTACCTGTGTTACTAGTTACAAGAACATAACTAGTATAATACTGCTTCTATGAACAAGAACATAACTACTATAATACTGCTCCTATGTACAAGAAATATAACTTTACTATAATACTGCTCCTATGTAAAAGAATATAACTACTATAATACTGCCCCCTAGTTCCAAGAACATAACTAGTATAATACTGCTTTTATGAACAAGAACATAACTACTATAATACTGCTCCTATGTATAAGAATATAACTACTATAATACTTCCCCCTATGTACAAGAATATAACTACTATACATACTGGGCTTCCTATGTTACAAGAATAAAACAACTATAATACTTCCCCCTAGGTATAAGAACATAACTAGTATAATACTGCTCTATGAACAAGAACATAACTAGTATAATACTGCCCCCTATGTGCAGAGAATATAACTACTATAATACTGCTCCCTATGTTACAAGAATCTAACTACAAATAATACTGCCACTATTTACAAGAATAATAACTGCTATAATACCGCCCCCTATGTACAAGAAAGAAATACTATAATACTGCCTCCTTTGACAAGAATGTAACTACTATAATACTGCCCCCTATGACAAGAATATAACTACTATAATACCTGCCCCCTATTAACAAGATTAATCTACTATAATACTGCCCCCTATGTACTAATAAAATAGCTTACTATAATACTGATCCTATGTTGCAAGATATATCTTCTATAATACTGACCCTATGTACAATAATATATCTACTAAATACTGCCCCCTATGTACAAGAAATAACTACAATAATACTGCTCCTATGAACAAGAATAAAACTAATATAATACTGGATCCTATTACAAAATATAACTACTATAATACTGCCTCTATGTACAAGAATATAACTACTATAATACTGCCTCTATGTACAAGAATATAACTACTATAATACTGCCTCCAATGTACAAGAATATATCTACTATAGTACTGCTCCTATGTACAAAAATATAACTACTATAATACTGCCCCCTATGTACAAGAATATAACTACTATAATACTGCCTCTATGTACAAGAATATAACTACTATAATAGCTGCCACACATTTACAAGAATATAACTACTATAATACTACCCCTATGTACTGTACAAGAATATAACTACTGTAATATTGCCCTTTTTATACAAGAATATAACTACTATAATACTGCTCCTATGAACAAGAATATGACTACTATAATACTGTCCTCTATTTACAAGAATATAACATTTATAAAGTGCCCCTATGTTCAAGAATATTACTACTATAAACCTGCCTCTATGTACAAGAATATAACTAACTATAATACTGCCCCCTTTGTACAGAGAATATACTACGTATAATACAGCCCTCTATGACAATGGAAAATAACACTATAATACTGACCCCTATGTACAAGAAACTAAAACTACTATAATACTGCCCCCTATGTACACAGAATATACAACTATAATACTGCCCTATGTACTAAGACTATATCTCTAAATTACTGCCTCCTATGTAACAAGACTATATCTACTGATAGTACTGCCTCCTAGTACAAGAAATAACTACAATCATACTGCCCCTATGTATACAAGAAATTAACTACTTTATACTGCCTCCTATGTACAAAAGAATATAACTACTATAATACTGCTCCCTATGTACAAAGAATATAACTACTATATACTGCTCCCTATGTAACAAAATATAACTACTATAATAACTGCTCCTATGTACAAGACTATATCTACTATAGTACTGCCTCCTATGTATCAAGAATATAACTACTATAATACTGCTTTCCATTATTTGTATTACAAGAATATAACTACTATAATACTGCTCCTATGTACAAGAATATAACTACTATATACTGCCCCATAAACAAGACAATATAACTACGTATAATACTGCTCCAATGTACAGCAAAGATATAACTAATTAATTTTAATGGGGGGGGGGGGGGGGGGGGTAGGGGGGGGGGGGACTATAATACTGCTTCTATGTACAAAATATAACTACTCATAATACTGCCCCCCTATTACAAGAATATAACTACTATAAATACTGCCCCCTATGTAATAAGAATATAACTACATGAATACTGCTGCGTATGTACAAGAATAATAACTACTACTAATACTGCCCCTATTAACAAGAATATAACTACTAGTAATACTCTCCTATGTACAAGAATATAACTACTCATACATACTGCCCTCTATGTACCTAAAATATAAACTACTATAATACTGCTCCCTATGTACAAGAATAAAACTACAATATACTGCCTCCTATTACAAAGAATATAACTACATAACACTGTCCCAATGTACAAGAATATAACTACTATAACACTGCCCCCTATGGTACAAGAATATAACTACTATAATGCTGCCCCCTATTACAAGAATATAACTACCTATACTCACTGCCCGTATGTACAAGAAAATAACTACTATAAATCTTGCCCCCAATGTATAGAAAATAACTAGTTTTTGTTTTTTTTGGGTTGGGGGGGGGGGGTTGGGGGGGGGGGGGGGGGGGGGGGGGGGGGGGGTTTTTTGGGGGTGGGGGGGGGGGGGGGGGGGGGGGGGGGGGGGGGGGGGGGGGGGTTGTTTTTTTTATTGTGGGGGGGGGGGGGGGGTTTGTGTTTTTTTTTATAATACCGCTCCCTTTTCAAGAATCTAACTACTATAACAGTGCTCCCTATGTACAAGAATATAACTACTATAACACTGCCCCCTATGTACAAGAATATAACTACTATAATAATGCTCCTATGTACAAGAATATAAATATCTATAATACGGTCTATGTACAAGAATATAACTACTATAATACTGCTGCCTATGTACAGTAATATAACTACCATAATACTGTCCCCTATGTACAAGAATATAACTACTATAATACTGCCTCCTATGTACAAGAATATAACTACTATAATACTGCCCCATATGATCAAGAATATATACTACATACACACTGCCCCTATGTACAAGAATATAACTACTATAACACTGCTCCTATGTACAAGAATATAACTACTATATCACTGCCCGTATGTACAAGAATATAACTACTATAATACTGCCCCCAATGTATAAGAATATAACTACTATAATACCGCTCCCATTTTCAAGAATCTAACTACTATAACAGTGCTCCCTATGTACAAGAATATAACTACTATAATACTTCCCCCTATGTACAGAAAAGAATATAACTACTAATTACTGCTCCTATGTACAAGAATATAAATACAAAAATAATGTCCCATATGTACAAGAGTTAAACTACTATAATACTGTTCCTATGTACAAGAATATAACTACTATAATACTGTCCCTATGTACAAGAATATAACTACTGTAATATTGCCCTTTTTATACAAGAATATAACTACTATAATACTGCTCCTATGTACAAGAATATGACTACTATAATACTGTCCTCTATTTACAAGAATATAACTTTTATAAAAGTGCCCCCTATGTTCAAGAATATAACTACTATAATACTGCCTCCTATGTACAAGAATATAACTACTATAATACTGCCCCCTTTGTACAAGAATATAACTACTATAATACTGCCCTCTATGTACAAGAATTATAACTACTATAAGACTTTCCCTATGTACAATAATATAACTAACAATAATACTGCCCCCCTATGTACAAAATAAAACTACTATAATCTGCTCCTATGTACAAGACTATAGCTACTATATACTGCCTCCTATGGTACACAACAATATCTACTACTCTGTACTTCGCTCCTTGTACAAGAATATAAGCTACAATAATACTGCCCCTAAGTATAAGAATATAACTACTTTTAATACTGCCTCCTATGTACAAGAATATAACTACTAATACATGCATCCCTATGGTACAAAATATAACGTACTATAATACTGCTCCCTATGTACAAGAATATAACTACTATAATACTGCTCCTATGTACAAGACTATATCTACTATAGTACTGCCTCCTATGTACAAGAATATAACTACAATAATACTGCTCCTATGTATAAGAATATAACTCCTATAATACTGCTCCTATGTACAAGAATATAACTATCTATATACTGCCCCTAGTATACAAGAATATAACTACTATATACTGCTTCCTATGTACGAAGAATATAACTACTATAATACTGCTTTCTATGTACAAGAATATAACTACAAAATACTGGTCCCCTAGTACAAGAAATATAACTACTATAATACTGCCCCTATTATAAGAATACAACTACTATAATACTGCTTGCTATGTACAAGAATAAACTACTATAATACTGCCCCAATGTACACGAATATAACTACTATAATACTGCTACCTATGTACACAGAATATAACTACTATCATACAGCCCTCTATGTACCTAGAATTATAACTACTATAATACTGCTCCCTATGTACAAAATATAACTACTAAAATACTGCCTCCTATGAACAAGAATATAACTACTATAACACGCTCCTATACTAATACTCCATATAACTACTATAACACTTGCCCCCTAATCTGTACAAAAATAATTACTCTATAATGCTGCCCCCTATGTACAAGAATATAACTACTATATCACTGCCCGTATGTACAAGAATATAACTACTATAATATTGCCCCCAATGTATAAGAATATAACTACTATAATACCGCTCCCTTTTTCAAGAATCTAACTACTATAACAGTGCTCCCTATGTACAAGAATATAACTACTATAATACTGCCCCCTATGTACAAGAATATAACTACTATAATACTGCTCCTATGTACAAGAATATAAATACTATAATACTGCTCCTAAATACACGATTATAACTACTATAATACTGCCTCCTATGTACAAGAATATAACTACTACTATAATACTGGCCTCTATGTACAATAATAAAACTACAATAATACAGTCCCTATGTACAAGAGTGATAACTACTATAATACTGTTCCTATGTACAAAGAATAAATATACATTTTTTGTTAATTTTTTTTTTTTTTTTTTTTCTATAAATACTGTCCCTAGTGTACAAGAATATAACTACTATAATACTGCCCTGCTATGTAAAAGAATATAACTACCTATAATACTGCTCCTATGTACAAGAATATAACTACTATAATACTGCCACTATGTACAAGATATGAACTGCAATAATACTGCCCCTATGTACTAGAATATACACTACTAAATACTGCTCCTATGTACAAGAATATAACTACTATAATACTGCTCCTATGTACAAGAATATAACTACTATAATACTGTTCCTATGTACAAGAATATAACTACTATAATACTGCCCTCTATGTACAAGAATATAAGGCAGATTCATGATTCTAACCAGATGGGAGATGCTGCTATGTGGTGGGGTGCTGCTGTGCCTCAGTGCTGTGCCCCTTGCAGTGTCTCTGTTCCCCTCCTCTCCGTCCTCTTTGTCAGGATTGTGCTGCGGCCGCTGGTGAGTGAGCTCTCGGTGCAGGAGCGCAGTGTGTGAGTGTTTGTGCAGATGGAGCCGGGGCCGTGTGATCGCTCTGTGGCTGCAGCATACTGTATCTCTCACGCAGGCCGGCACCGCTTTACCAGCTGTCAGCAGATCCCACCACCAATTAAACATGTAATTTCCAAACTTGGCATCTCCAGTGCAAATAAACTATTTCTAAATAGATTGCACGGTGCACTTATCCGGCCCCGGCGCGGGGGGAGGGAATCAAGCTTTTTGCTAAACAAATGCATCATTAATTTGCTCTCGGCAAACAGTTTGCACAGATCAGCCGAGTTCTTTCCAGTGATAAGCAGTTTGTAAACAGCCAAACATGGAGTAGGAGGCCTCGGCGTGACTCCTGCCCGGGCACGCTCACCACGAGGGGGTCACAGCTGCTGCTGCTCCCCTTGGGTCATATGGATGAATGATGTGATCATTGGGATTTGACCCTCTTTAGGTCATGATACTTTGTATGTCTTATCCTCTATCGCATTGTTCTATATTCTGCACCTGTAGATCTGGATATTGGGCTCCGTGTACCTCAATTTCGGACTTCATACAGAATTTTGAAAAACTTTTGTGATTTGCATCAGTTCCAGTTTCAAATTGTGAAGTATAAGATGATGAAAGCCGTTCTTCAATGCTTAGTCCTAACATTCAGGGACGGCTGGGACTCATCTACAACCACAGGGGGCAGAAGTCCTACAGGTCAGGGAGGTGCCTCATTCTCCCTCTATCCTTCATCATAGAGATGGAGTCGACTGGAGGAGACTTACCTATGTCCATAGGGCGTAGAAGTCATATAGGTCAGGAAGGTGCCCCGTGCTCCCTCTACTCTTTATCATAGAGATGGAGGCGGCTGGAGGGGACTCATCTATAGGAGGCAGAAGTCCTACAGGTCAGAGAGGTGCCCCGTGCTCCCTCTACTCTGTTCCATAGAGATGGGAGGTGCGGCTGGAGGAGGATCTCTATCAATCTATTCTAAAAACATGAATTATAATGAAGACACATTTTTGCATTCTTCACCTTTTGACTCGGCATCGAGCAATAATATGTCCTAAAGGTCAGGGAGGTGCTACATTCTCTCTCTATCCCTGATCATAGAGATGGAGGCTGCTGGAGGGGACTCATCTATAGGGGGCAGAAGTCCTACAGGTCGGGGAGGTGCTTCGTTCTCTCTCTATTCTTGATCATAGAGATGGAGGCGGCTGGAGGGGACTCACCTATGTCGATAGGGCATAGACGTCATATAGGTCAGGGAGGTGCCCCTTGCTCCCTCTACTCTTAGTGGCTGGAGGGGACTTATCTACATCCTCTGAGGACAGAAGTCCTACAGGTCAGGGAGGTGCTTCGTTCTATCTCTATCCTTGATCATAGAGATGGAGGCGGCTGGAGGGGACTCGTCCACAGGGGGCAGAAGTCCTACAGGTCAGGGAGGTGCTTCGTTCTATCTTTATCCTTGATCATAGAGATGGAGGCGGCTCGAGGGGACTCGTCCACAGGAGCAGAAGTTCTACAGGTCAGGGAGGTGCCCCCTGCTCCCTCTACTCTTGATCATAGAGATGGAGACGGCTGGAGGAGACTCATCCACAGGAGCAGAAGTTCTACAGGTCAGGGAGGTGCCACGTGCTCCCTCTACTCTTGGTCATAGAGATGGAGGCGGCTGGAGGGGACTCATCTACGTCCTCTGGGGGCAGAAGTTGTAAAGGTCAGGGAGGTGCCCCGTGCTCCCTCTACTCTTGATCATAGAGATGGAGACGGCTGGAGGGGACTCATCCACAGGGGGCAGAAGTCCTACAGGTCAGAGAGGTGCCCCCTTCTCCCTCTACTCTTGGTCATAGAGATGGAGATGGATGGAGGAGACTCATCCACAGGGGGCAGAAGTCCTATAGGTCAGGGAGGTGCCCCCTTCTCCCTCTACTCTTGATCATAGAGATGGAGGCGGCTGGAGGGGACTCATCTATCTAAAAACATGAATTATAATGAAGACCCATTTTTACATTCTTCACCTTTTGACTCGTCATCGAGCTGTCGAGCTATAATAATGCAGAAGTTCTTGTTAAGTGGAAACAATGGATTTTTCCCCGGCTGAATTATGGCTTCAGCACTTTCCCCGGCCGCAGGGACGGAGGACATGTGAGGGTAAATAATTGGACTGTAGAAATGCTGTGCACCTCTGCAAATCCTGCGCTAAATAAATACAGGAGTCACCGCGAGCCAGAAAGCTGCGGCCCATTCACTCCCCGGGATATTTATCGCAACTTCTGCTACAGAAATCCGCGCTTGTTCCAGTAACGATGATCGGTGGGAGGATAAAACTGAGCAGGAACATATTCTCCCATTTGTCATAGAGGATCTCCAGAAACTCCTCCCGGGTCAGGAGCAATATCCAGAGCTTCCTATCGCTGCTTGTAGTTTATCATTTATCATTCTTTTTGTGCTGTAATTAAAATTTCCTTGTCCTGCACGGACTTTCTGCTAAGCTTGTGCTAAAGAGCAAAACTGCAGTGTAAAGCACGGTGGAGGGACAGAGCAGCAGCCTGGGCTGAGCACAAGACAAGAAGTCTATTTTCATATTAAGTGATGTGAAGCCGGAGTCACGGATCATAGAGGTGTCCTAAAATTGTCCCATAGGCAGAAGCGCAACGAAAAGCTCTTGGTACCCAATGCAAAATCTATAGAAGAGCCCCCCCCAACCCCAAAGTGATATTTTAAAATACTCCCCCAACCCCCCTTTTTATACCCCCCAAAACCTTTTCCCCTTGGTGACTGCTTTCCCCCCTCTGCACCCCCTTCCCCAGTTAAACCCCCCGGGTGCCCTGCTACCCTGCACCCCCCAAAGCAATGCCCTGGTGACTGAACCTCGACCCCCCTTAAAATCCCCTAATGCCCTTGGTCCCCCACTGCTACCTCTGCACCCCTTACAGCAAAGGGGGGGGGGGGGGCCCCCCCCTTAAGTGGGGACTGCTACCCCCCCTTGCAAAACTCTCCTTTAAAAAAGCAATGCCCCTGGTGACTGCTCCCTTTTTTGCAACCCAATTTCCCCCCATTTTTTATTATAAAAAAAACACAGGAGGGGTGCTGGCCCCTTTCTGGGTTGAGGGTTTTGGTTTTTAAAATAGCTCTCACTTTTTTTTAAACCGGGAAAAAATTTTTAAACCACACTCGGTTAGGACATCCAAAAACCCCAAACCACTTTAAATTTAAAGGGAAAAAAAAATTCGGCAGGTTTTTTTAAGGGTTCCTGAAGAAAAAAACCCCAGGAGCCCATGCCCCCAAAATTTGGGCCTAGGCCATAAACCGGGTTTAGAGTTGGGGAGTAAGACACCCGGGGCCAAAGCTAAAGATTTTGGGTTTTGGAATACCCCCTTGTGCAAAACCCTTGAGCTTCCTCAAAGCCCCAAAAAGGAAACCTTTGGGTTTTTAAAAAGGTCGTTTTCTATCCCAAAACTTTGAGGGCATATTAAAGGGTTCCCAGGGGGGGCCCCGTTTTAAAAATTTTGGTTAAAAAAGGGACTTTTTTTTTCCCAAAAAAACCAAAAATTTGGAAACAGGGGGAAAAAAAATTTGGAAAACCTTTTTTTATTTCCAGCCCAAAACTCCATCCTTCGGGGGTTTTGTTCCTTCTTCACTTTAATGGAAAAAACATAGCAAAATGCCATCAAAGTCTGATGGGGGCCGCGGCCCAAATTTGGGGACCCCCACCTTTCAACAAGGGGGCCCCTAAAAAGTCCAGCTCAAAAATGGAGCGTTGGGGCCCCAAAACTCCCCAAAATTGGTTCTATGGGCATTATCTCCAATGCTGGGATTTCCCCCATAGAACAAAAGGGAAAAGGGCACCCCCAAAATTTTTTTGGGTTTGGACCTTGCTCCCCATTCTGCCCGAGCTTTTGGGGGGCCCAAAATTTCCCAAAGGGGTTGCCAGGGGGTGGATCAAAAATTTTGAGAGCACATTCTATTGTTTTTGCCATCAAAAATCAAGACGAGGGGTTTTGGAGTTAATTTGAAAAAGGGTTTAGGGTAAATTTTTTCCCAAATTTTTTCGGGATCGTTTTCCCCGCCAAAGGGGAAAAATTTGGGGTCAAATTTGACACTGACCCAAACCCTAAAGTCGGGAGTTCAACCTGTCTCCTAAAAAAAATTTGGTAAAGACAGAGGGGGGGACACTCAAATTTTAATACAGGGAAACAAACCCAACCTGGTTGGTTTCCCGTTCTTTCCCGGCAACTTTAACACGATAGGGAGTGGGTATTGGGGGGTATTTTGGGCCCCGGGGCCCGGAAAACCTGTCATTTTTGGAAAAAACACGGCCCCTGATTTGGGGGAAAAAAGGGGGGGAAAAGGGTTGGGGTTTCAATTTTTTTTGCAAATTTTTTTTAAAAAAAATTTAAAATTCGGCCAACCCTGAATTTTTTAAAAATTTGGGATCAAATTTTGGGGACCTGCCCCCAAATTTTAAAAGGGTAAACATATCCCTAAAGGAAAAAAACCTTTGTTTTCCAAAAAGATCGGGGTAGGGGGGGTTTGGGAGTTAGGGTTTGGGGGAAAAGGCAGGGTCTTTTTTTTTAAAAAAATTTTTTAAAAAAATTTTGGGATTCGGCCTTTGGGTAATCTTTAAAATTTCAAATCAAATTTGACACTGACCCAAATTAAAGTCATCATATTTTGCTGAGAGTGCAACCTGCTTTCCTCAAAGTTTTGGGGGGGGGGAAAAGGTTTTTTTTTAAAAATTTTTTTTGAAAAATTTTTAACAAAAATTTGATTCTGGAAATTTGATTCTTTAAAATTTTTTGGGTAAAATTTTTGGACACTGACCAAACCCTAAGGAACATCATATCTGCTGAAGGCAACCTACTTTCCTAAAAGATTGGGGTAAAAGGGGTTGGGAGTTATTTTTGGGGAAAAAGGTTAGGAAAAATTTTTTGGGAAATTTTTTTAAAAAATTTTTGGTTTTGGGCCCAAAAGGGGAAATCGAAAAAATTTTTTTTAAAAATTTTACACTGACCCAAATCAAAAGGGCTCTTCTTTATCTTTTGTGAATTGAAACCCTGCTTTCCCTAAGATTGGGGTAAAAAGACAGAGCGGGGATCTCTAAAATTGAAAAACGGGGGAAGCAATGAAACCCGGGGTTTTGGATGCCAGTTTTTTGGCACAAGGACCAAATGGGAAAGTGGAGTTTTTGGCCCCGGGGACGGGGGACCTGTCCTGCTGGAAAACACGGCACTTACCCAGTGCTTTAAAATACTTCATTGAAGACTTTAAATTGAGCTGCATATACGAAAACTCGGGAAGGGACTTGGCCCCAGGGGGGGGCCGCTTTAATTTTTTGAATAGACATAAAATAATGTTTGAAAACAAAAAAAGGGAGATCAAAAAATTTGCCTTCAAAATGGGGCCTCTCATTGTTCCTGAATCCCGGGAAAAAGGAGGAGCCTGAACCATTAAAAGAAATTTTTTCCTTCCCCATGATCCAGATGATACAATGTGAATGTAAAAAAACCATAAGGGGGCCAAACTTTCCCGAAATGATATCTTGGTCCCATTTCATTCTTCTTCTTTCCCGGCCCCGATCCGTCCCCTTTTGGGCAAAGTTTCACACTAATATCAAAGGGCTGCCTGCAGTCACCACTGGGGGGACCCCATGCTTACAAAAATTGTCCCAGTTAAAATCTTTAAAACGCCTCATCAATTTTTTAATGAAAAGGGTTTGGGAAAACCCGCCAAAATTGGGAAAAAAGAGGGGGTTTAATAAAATCGGGTTTTTAAAAAAGGTTTCATAATCGGGCCTACATTTATGACAAACTGTTTAGCTTCTGAAAAAGAGTTTGTGCGGGGGCGGAGTCATATTATTTTTCCCTATTTTCCCTATCACAGGGTGGGAAGTGTGAAGAAAGTCCGTTTGGTGCTTTTGGTTTAAATTGGTGGGTTTTAAATATTTTTGGGGGAATGAGGGATAGGCAGCTGCACAAATATCCCCATTGCTGGCCTGGGGGGTTTAATGATTTTTTTTTGGGGATGAAAAGGTGGCTTTTTTTAAAAAATGTGCATTTTGGGTGGGGGTGTTGGGGGGGCTGGGGGAAAAGTATTGTGGGGTGGAAAAAGGGCCGCCATTGTGAAAAAAGAGAGGGGAAAAACTGGGAAACACGCCCATTGATGAAACAGGTGAATCCCGGGGTAGGGAAGGAGCCCCAAAAGGGGGAGGATACAAGGGAGAAATTCATCCCCAAAAGTGACCCTTTGGGCGGCCCGGACAGACGGTTTGTAAATCACCTTCCCTAACCCTCCTTTTTGAAAGGGGCCGGGAGCAGCCGGAGGGGTACTGGTTTAAAGGGCCCCTCCAGCACCCTGGGGGTGCAGTCACATGGGGGCCCCTGGATGGGGGGTTTTGGGGGCTTTTGGGGCCCTTTCAGCAGCTGGGGGTTTGCAGTCAGCATGTGGGCCCCTGGAGGGGGGTTTTTGGCTCTATGCCCCCCCCAAAAGTGGGGTTGCAGCCCAGCATGGGGGGGCCCCCTGGATGGGGGTTTTGGCTCTAAGGCCCCCCTTCAGCAGAATGGGGGGTTGGTGGGGTGGCCAAGGCCCCCCAAGCATTGTGGGGGCCCCCGGGAAAGGTGGTTTTTGGCTCTATGGCCCCCCCATAGCTGTGGGTGCAGTCGGGCATGGGGGCCCCCTGGATGGGGTTTTGGCTCTATGGCTCCTCGGTGGGGAAAATCAGCATGTGGGCCCTGGATGGGTTTTTTGGGCTTTTAGGCCCCCAGCAGCTTTGGGTGCAGTCAGAGTGGGGGGGGTGGGGGGGGCCCCCCCAACGGGGGTTTTTGTGGGTGGGGGTTTTTTTCTCTATGGTTCCTCCCAGCGTGGGGGGGCAGCCCCAGCATGGGGGGCCCCCTGGATGGGGGGGGTGGTTTTTGGCTCTATGGCCCCTCCACACTTTTGGGGTTGGGGGCCAGGCCCCCCCAAGCGGGTGGGGAACCACGGGGCCATGGGGTTTGTTGGCTCTATGGCCCCCTCCAGCAGTTTGTGGGTGCATTTAAAGCTTTGGGGGGCCCCCGGGAAATGGGGGGGTTTTTGGCTCAATGGCCCCTCCAGCGGGGGAATGTGGGGGCCCCTGGATGGGGGGTTTTGGGCTCTTGGCCTTCCAGCAGCTGTGGGGCCCCCCCTGGTTTGGGGGGTTGGGCCCTCAAGGGGTTCCCCCAGCAGCTGGGGGTTGCAGTCCAGCATTTTTGGGCCCCTTTGGTTTGGGGGTGTTGGTCTATGGCTCCTCCAGAGCTGGGTTTTTGCAGTCACCCATGGGGGGCCCCGGGAAAGGGGGGTTTTGGGTTCCAAAGGGGCCCCTAAAAGAAGTGTGGGTGCAATAGTTTTTGGGGGCCCCCTGGATGGGGGTTTGTTGGCTCTATGGCCCCTCCAGCAGCTGGGGGTGCAGTCAGCATGGGGGGCCCCTTGGGATGGGGGTTTGTTGCTCTATGGCCCCTCCAGCAGCTGTGGGGGCAGTCAGCAGTGGGACCCCGGGTTTGGGGTGTTGGCCCCAATGGACCCCCAAAGCAGCTGTGGGTGCAGTCAGATGGGGGCCCCTGGAGGGTTTGGTTTTTTGGCTAATGGACCCTCCGCAGTTTGGGGGCCCCCTGGATGGTGGTTTTTAAGCTCTATGGCTCCTCCGAAAAAACCTTGGGGTCCCAGTCAGCGTGGGACCCCTGGATGGGGGTTTTTTGGCCTCTAGGGCCCCCCCAGCAGCTGGGGGTTAAGTCAGATGTGGGGCCCCCGGGATGGTGGTGTTGGCCTTATCCCCCCTCCAGCAGTTTGGGGGTGCAGTCAGCTTGGGGGGGCCCCTGGATGGTGGTGTTGGTCTATGGCCCCTCCAGAAACTGTGGGGAAAGGTCACCTGGGGGGGCCCCGGGTTTGGTGGTTTTGGCTCTTTTGGCCCCCTCCCATTTGTGGGAGCCCAGCATGGGGGGGCCCCTGGATGGTGGTTTGGCTCTATGGCCCTTTAGAAAAGTTTGGGGTGCAAAAAGCATGGGGGGCCCCCGGGAAGGTGGGTTGGCTCTAGGGGACCCTCCAGCAGCTGGGGGTGCAGTCAGCATGTGGGGCCCCTGGAGGTGGTTTGGCTCAAAGGCCCCTCCAGCAGCTGTGGGTGCAGTCAGCATGTGGGACCCCTGGATGGTGGTCTTGGCTCTATCCTGTAGCTGTGGGAGTCCCTGGATGGTGGTTTTGACTCTATGGACCAATGTTACTATGATGCCTGTGTCAACCTACCAGGACCTTAAGGAGTCACCATTTTCCTGCAGTCTGTGCTGCACCTATACAGGGATCGGTGATCGTGTACAAAAATGTCATGGTCTGTGAGCTTTGGATATCAGATCTTAAAAATACCTCTCCTTTTACTGCTCAGATCGGCTCCTTTGATGTATGGTGAGGTGCAGGGGCAGTGATGGCCGTGTCGCCTGCTATAGCCGGGTTTATGCCCTTTGCTTTGCACGGGCTGGAGAACCATCATCTTGTTTTTTTCTTCTTTTTTGCAGAATTTTTTTAACAAAATCCGCCCGGCCCTTCCGCCTAACAGTGTTTATGCCGCACCTTGATCATTAAAGTCTCTTCCCAGTGCTTTTGTCATGCATTCCCGTCATGTATCTCGGGGATTTTCCGCTCCTCACCCTCTCGTCTGCCATTTTCGGCCATTATATATCGTCCCACATTTTTTCCAGCTTCTCCCCTTTTTAAATCTCTCTTTTAGATGAATTCTGATGGAGCCATAAACGGGGGCCCATTAACCCTGGGTTTTAGATTTTTTTTAGGAAACTTTAAAGGGGGGGAAAATATTTAAAAACTTTTGCCATAAAACTTTATTTAGTCTTTAAGTTGGTGCTAAACAGTCCCAGTGCATGAGGCACCCATAATTTCCCCCTCCTTAAATGGGCCCCGGGTACATAATGTTTCAACCCTTCCCCCGCCGGCTCCAAGGCTCCCACAATGCAAAAAGACCCGGCCAAAAAACCGGGTCCCAAACGGGCGGGGGCTTAAATCTTGCTGCCTTATGTCCTTATGTACCCGCCCTGATTTTTAAGACCCACCCACATATTTTCAACACACCTTTTTTTTTACAGGATTCCCTTTTTATGACTCTAATTTCTGTCCCCATTTTACTGTCCCCATTTTTTTACCCCACACCCCCTTTGCAAACCACACCTCCTTTTTTACAAGATTCCCTTTTCATGTCTCTAAGTTTACTGTCCCCATTCACTTTCTCCTATTATAACCACACCCCCATTTTATGGGCCCCCCCTCTTTATCCGGGACCCCCTTCTCCCCTCTTATTTTTTCAGGCCAGCCTCTTTTCTTGCAAGACCCCCTTCTTTTCCCTAAGTCTCTATCCTCCTTTTTTTAAAACAACCCCTAAGATTTCTGGGCCCCCCTCTTTTTTACAGGGCCCCGCGCTCATATCACAAATTTTTTTTTCCCCATTTTTTTCAGACACACCCCCAATTTTTCAGACCACGCCTCTTTTTTATGGGATCCCCTTTTCATGTCTCTAAGATTACTGTCCCCATTTTTACAGACCACACCCCCATTTACCAGACCACGCTTCTTTTTTCACAGGATCCCCTTCTCGCCTCTGCTGTTTGCCCCGCCCCCCCATGTTTTACAGGACAAAACTCTTACTTTTCTGGTCACAATGTTTTTTGCAGGGAACTCCTTTTTAATTAGATCCTCCATTTTTTTAAAAGTCCACGCCTCTTTTTCACAGGCCCTCCTCTTTACATCGCTAAGTTTGTCCCCCTTATTTTTTACAGACCACACCCACAATTTTTCAGAACATGCCCCTTTTTACCAACTCCCCTTTTCATGTCTCTAAGTTTACTGTTCCCATTTTTGTAGGCTACACCCCAATTTTTCAACCACAATTTTTCACGGACCCCTTCCACCTCTGAAGTGGCCCCCCGTTTTTTACAGGCCGAACCACTTTTCTGGCCACGCCTCTTTTTCACAGGCCCTCCTCTTTGCATCTCAAAGTTTGTCACCCTCATTTTCTACGTACCATGCCCCCAGTTTTTCAGGCCACGCCTCTCTTCTTGCAGGACCCCCTTCTTTCAAAAAAAAAACAAAAGTCTGTGTTCCCCTTTTTTACAGACACACCCCCAATTTTCAGCCACGCCCTTTTACAGCCCGCCCCCTTCGCAAAATTTCCATCCCCATTATTTACAGATCATTCAAAATAAATGTACAGCCCTCTGGAGATTTGTCACATTATATGTTTGTAATAAATCACTAATTGATTCACTGCAAGAATCAAGAGTGCTGTGGATTTATTCTGATTGATCTGTCTATGGGGCTGGATACCCACTCCGCAAGCACCTTGTAGCTACTTTTTGACCTCCTGATGTGCGACATCATTCTCTTCAAGATATTATTTATAGATCATGCCGCCAATTGTTCAGGTCACCCCTCTTTTATTTACAAGCCCCCTTCATAATTAACACTTTAAAAAAGAAATAAATAAAAATATGTTTTTTAAGTCATGATATTCTCTCTTTATCTGCAGGATAAGTTTACTTTTACATCATTGGTTTTGTGTTGGGACAGACACAATTTTTTTTTAATATCACTGTTTTTTATGAGGCTGGATAGATCAAAAAAGGCGATTCTGACCTGCGCTTTATGGAACAAATAACAATAATTTTATAGATAGGACGCAGCATTATCTATTATCTGCACTTTTCTTTTAATAAAACATTTTTTATTGGGGAATTTATTGGGGATTTAGGGGTTTCGTGTTTGTTTATTTTTTGTTTAAACATTTTTTATTTATTTGCTTTATATTTTTTTATTTTCTCAATATGGGATCATTTGATCGCTTCAATAATAGTATTATAATTTTATAATCATTTTTATCCTGGTATACTACTATACAGTATAAGAATAATACCGCTATACAGTGTGATAATAATACCGCTGTACAATGTGATAATAATATTGCTATACAGTGTGAGAATAATACCACTAATCAGTGTAATAATAATAACAATAATCAGTGTGAGACTAATACCGCTATACAGTATAAGAATAATACCGCTATACAGTGTGAGAATAATATCAATAATCAGTGTTAGAATAATATCACTATACAATGTGAGAATAATACCACTATATAGTGTGAGAATAATACCACTATACAGTATAAGAATAATACCGCTTCACTGTGAGAATAATATTGCTATACTGTGTGAAAAAAATATCACTAATCAGTGTCAGAATAATATCACTATACAGTGTGAAAAATATACCCCCTTAGATTCCCCAAAGTGAGATAATAATACCGTTATTTATACAGTGTGAGAATAATTTCCAACTTAATTTTCCACTTGAGAATAATACCACTATACAGTGTGAGAATAACATCGCTATACAGTGTGAGAATAATAGTGCTATACAGTGTGAGAATAATACCACTAATCATTGAGAATAATACCGCTATACAGTGTGAGAATAATACCACTAATCAGTGAGAATAATATCGCTATACAGTGTGAGAAATACATACCAAAAAAACCCAAAAGGGGAGAATAAAAATGGGGTAAATTACAGTGTGAGAATAATATCGCTATACAGTGTGAGTATAATATTGCTATACAGTGTGAGAATAATACCACTAATCAGTGAGAATAATATCGCTATACAGCGTGAGAATGATATTGCTATACAGTGGGAGAATAATACCACTAATCAGTGAGAATAAAATTGCTATACAGTGTGAGAATAATACCACTAATCAGTGTGAAAATAATACTGCTATACAATGTGATAATAATACCACTAAACAGTGTGAGAATAATAGCTCTATACAGTGTGAGAATATCGCTATAAAGTGTGAGAATAATATCGCTATACAGTGTGAGAATAATACCTCTATACAGTGTGAGAATAATAGTGCTATACAGTGTGGGAATAATACCATTATACAGTGTGAGAATAAATAGTCTATCATGTGAGAAAATAACCACTATACCAGTGTTATAATAAAATATTGGGGCCTATAAAAATGTGAGAATAATATCGCTATACAGTGTGAGAATAATACCACTATACAGTGTGAGAATAATATCGCTATACAGTGTGAGAATAATACCACTATACAGTGTGAGAATAATACCGCTATACAGTGTGAGAATAATAGTGCTATACAGTGTGAGAATAATACCGCTATACAGTGTGAGAATAATACCGCTATATAGTGTGAGAAAAATACCACTAATCAATATGAGAATAATAGTGCTATAGAGTGTGAGAATAATACCACTATACAGTGTGAGAATAATACCACTAATCAGTATGAGAATAATACCGCTATAAGTTTGAGCATAATATCGCAATACAGTGTGAGAATAATACCTCTATACAGTGTGATATGAATATCTGGAAGAGGGGTGTTTATTATAAAGGCTGCAGAGATCAACATCCTATCTGGTTCCTGGTGAACCGGCCACATCAGAGCAGAGGATGGAAGGTTTTGTTGGAGATGAGGAATTTGTAACATTAAAGGGGTCGTCTAGGATTAGAAGAACATGGCTCCTTCTTTTACCAGATTTCACTGGATTTGTCTAGTTTGCAGCTCAGTCCCATTAATGTTAGTGAATCACGTGACAGAGACGCTGCTGTTTTTGAAAAGAAGTAACCATGTTTTACTGATCCTGGACAATTCCTTTAATGCCCACAAACAGCACCCACCAGTGGAGTTGATTCATGGTGCCCACCAGTGGAGCTGATTTTTGGGGTCTAACAAGTAGAGTAAATTCTTTGGGCCCATCAGTGAAAAACTAATGAAATTACATGACAACCAGTAGAGTTGATGCATTGGGGTCCACAAGTGGAAATGATTCTTGCAGTCACCAGTGAAGTTTTTTTTCTTGGAGCCACCAGTGGAGATAATTCTTGGGGCAACCAGTGAATATTTATTCAATAAATTCATTTTTATGTCTTTATTTTCGTTGCACCCATACTATTGATCCTTGGCTAACGAAAATAAAGACATAAAAATGATTTTATTGAATTAATATTTTTTTTTCGTTACCCCCATATTATTATTCGTTTTATATAGACATTGGGACAACTTCTGTAGTCTTATCATTTGATTTCGGCAATCTACAGTTTTATTCCAGATTGCATTAGAAAACCCATAAGAGCGTCGCTCGATCTCCCATTGGTCCAAATAACCGCGCCTCTTTTAACTTAGCCAATCACAAACAGAGCTGGCTCTGCATTTCTTTTCCCCATAGAACTCTATGAGAAAGTAGCTCGCACTCTGATTGGCCGGGATAGCCAAGCCCCCGCTAGCTCAACCAATCAGCTCTTTTCTGCCTTTTTACTGTATTTTGAACTGTCCTGCCTTTAAATTTGATTGGTCAATTCTTCTCCATATGTTTTAATGGGTCTCTGTCGCTCCTATTCTGATTGGCTGAGCTAGCCAAGTCCCCGCTAGCTCAACTAATCAGCTCTTTTCTGCCTTTTTACTGTATTTTGAACTGTCCCGCTTTTGAATTTGATTGGTCAATTGTTCTCCATAGGTTTTAATGGGTCCCTGTCGCTCCTATTCTGATTGGTTGGTATGCCGACCAATGAGAAGAGCTTACAGAATTTGAATTACTGTATTTCCCGGCAATTTCCAATATCCGAATTCCCGATGTTGCGCCGTTCTAGATTTTTGGAAAGTGATTTTTTTTTATGTATTTTTTTAGCAGGTTTGAGCTCTTTTTCAGAGAATGTTGGTCGCCGTTATAAAGGCGATTTTTTGATTCATACTCCATGCCACGCGGACATGTTTAGTGATTTCACGCTGTTTTCCAGCCTGGCTCGAGTCGGAATAGATTTTCGGCGCAGTCCCGCACAGCGCCTAGGTCCCCGCACTGCGCCTTACACACTGGCGAGGCGCGGTGAACTTTCCCCGATGTTCTACTCGACGAATATGAGCGCAGCCATCCTGCCCCTAAGTCACATGCATGGCCACACAATGATTCGCGGAATTTAACTGCATGTATAGCGCACTCGCTCCGACATACTGGCAATTTGCCGAATGGCAGAAACTGTCACCCGATTCTACATGTCCTAAGTCTCCACTGAGAGAGGTCTCACTACATTATTCGGGATCTTTGCCTTCTCTGCCATTGCTGCCCAACACTTGGTAAGGTTGTTGATGTGGGGATTTCAGCCTCCCGTGCCTTGGGGTACCCGTCCCATCCTCATCCATCCTCTTGTCTCTCTGTTGCTCTCCCCCTCTGTTTTCTCAGTCTTATACACTGGGCATCCCGCCTAGAAGCAAACATTTAGGATTCTGTATGTATAGCATCTGTAAGCCCCTTGGTATTCATTATGTGCAATGGATACAATTAAGCCTAGCCTAAGGCAAGTGTTAATATGCATGCATTAACCTCAAGCACCTACATATCTGCTGTAGATACATTAAGGTCTCTGCTCAGCGGAGGGGAAGAGTGTGAGTGTGTACGGTGTGGCGGCCCGCAATGTGCACAGATGGCCTTACTGGGTTAATTGTGATTGCAGTCAACAAGGGGCAGCCACCAAGGTGACGCCGCAGCGGCCGTGATGGACCGGACGGAATCTGCATGTATCTAAATGGTGTAAAGATAAACTGTATCAACAGAACAAGTATAAGTTACATTGTAGCACAATTATGTAACAAGCCTCCTCCCAATGATTGAGGCTCTTCTCTAAGTCTATAGAATCTTATGTTCCTTGCTGATACTTTACGTGCTTATAATTAGTGTTGCTTCAATAGGTTCCTGTTAGTTTGACCAAACTTGTCCCAAACTCAGATTGTTTCCCTAACCGTACCTCGTTTCCTAACCTTAACCCCAAGCCTAACCCTATTAACCCTAACTATATCACTAACTCTAACCCTATCCCTAACCCAGACGCCAGCCCTAACACTTACCCCGTCCCTAACAGTATTCCTAACCCCCAACCCAAACCTTAACCTTAGTAACCCTAATTGTCGTTAGGGTTTTATAAAGGGCTTTAGGGGTTAATTTACCTTTCCTGGCTGCTCCCGATGCAGTTTCACATCTGATGCCATATCCAATGTCACTTCCACCAACCATAGCATAGGTTTAGGGGAGTCTGTGGTACAATATGAAAACTCATTCATTCATACTTTTTATTTTTTGGCTTTTTTTTTAGTATTTTTAGCATCATTTTTTCAAGTATTTTCCTGAATAAGATTCTAACTGTTGAGAATTGTAACTGTTACCCCTCAGTTATGGTAACTGGAAGTGGCGTTGGATGGGAGGTCACACCAGAAGTGATACAGTGCGGAAAGCCCTGACGAACTTGGAGCATCATGGAATGGTGAATTAACCCCTAATCCCCCACAAAAACCCCTAACCCCAATTTAGAGTTAAGGTCGATTTTGTGGCGAATTTCGCCAATATCTGATTTGTCTTTAGATGGATTGAATTGCTTCACTTAGGGTCAAATTCCATATCAACTGGATCCGATATGCAGCACTACCTACAGTCATCATTTATCATCATTTAGTAACAGAGACCTGTTCTATACATCCCAACTTCCTGCTAAGGTTAAATAATCAGTCTAAGTCGCAGTATAAACCAGGGGAGAGGGATGGGGGGTAATAGACAGAAGCACCTGAGCCTCAGATGACAAAAAGGAGCACGAATGAGACCTGCACAGATCTGAGTATCATCAACACATTGCAAATGCTTTGCTTTACTAGATGTTTCTACTTCACATTATCAACTTGTGTAGAAATGCATTTACCCAACAAACTCTGCTTCATTAAAAAAAAGTAACGGAGAGGGGTTAAGATAGGAAACAAGAAAAAACTTTTATTAATCTTAAAAACCCACTTTATTCCAGCCCTGGTGCTCCCCACCGATGAAAGCGCATTCATCAGTCACATGACGCTGCAACCAATCACTGGCCTCAGGGGTCACATGTTCATACAGGAAAAGTAATCGGCTGCAACATCATGTGACCAATGAACAAACACAGGAACACAGCAAATTTCAAAGGAAAGTTATTTTTTCTTCTCTTTTAACCCTTCTCAACCATCAATAACTTTTTTATTATTATTTTTTTTAATGAACGTTCCCTTTAAATTTGGAGAAACATCTTAGTTTAAGGCTATACTACACCACCAGCTGAGGATAGCTATGACACATCATGAAAAAGCCAGAAGAATTCTGAATGCAGCATAAATGCAGAATAAAAATAAAATGCAAAAAAAAAAAAAGATATAATAAGGTAAAAGATAAGACACAATTACAAAAATATAAGTAAAATAAGATCAAATAAGAAATAAGATAAAGTAAAAAAGTTAGAAATAAGATAAAATGTGAAAAAGTATGATATAATAAAAAACAAGATAAAATTAGAAAACAAATAAGATAAAATAAGAAATAAATAACATAACATGAAAAAGTGAGACAAATTAGATAAAATGTGAAAAAATACAATAAAATGAGAAGTAAACAAGATAAAATGATAAAATAAAGAAAATAAGATATGATAAGAAAAATGATTATAAAATAAACAAATAAGATAAAATAAGAAAAAATAAGATAAAATAAAAAATGATAGTAATGAGATAAAATGTGAAAAAATACGATAAAATAAATAAGATAAAATTAGAAAAAATAAGAAAATAAGAAAAAATATGGAAATCAGATAAAAATAAGATAAGGTAAGAAAAATATAAGCATAAAATAAGGTAAAATAAGAAATAAATAAGATAAAATGAAAAAATTATACAAAAAAGATAGTGTGAAGAAATACAGTAAAATAAATAAAATAAAATTAGAAAAAATAAGAAAATAAGAAAAAAATAAAAAGATATAAGAAAAAAATAAGATTAAAGTAAAATAAAATAAGAATAAAAATAAGATTCAAATAAGATTAAATAAATAAATAAGATAAAAAATAATAAAATAAGGATAAAATAAAATAAGAAAAATGTAAGCGTAAACTAACAAAATATGAAAAAATAAGATAAAATTAAAAATCATAGAAATTAGATAAAATGTGAAAAAATATGATAAAATAAATAAGATAAAATTAGAAAAAAAAAAAAAAAAATGGAATTAAGATAAAAATAGGAAAGTACCGTATATACTCGAGTATAAGCCGACCCGAGTATAAGCCGAGGCACCTACTTTTGCCCCAAAAAGCGGGAAAACTTATTGACTCGAGTATAAGCCTAGGGTAGACAATGCAGCGGCTACTGGTAAATCTTAAAAAAAAAAATGGATAACAAAAAAATTACATAGGCAGTTTAATGTCCCCCATAGGCAATTATAGGCAGATATATGGCCCTATATGCAGGGTATAGGCAGGTATATGTCCCAAAAGGCACGTATATGGCCCCATGGGCATGTAATAGGCAGTTATATGTCCCCCATAAGCAGATTATAGGCAGGTATATGGCCCCATAGGCAGGTATAGGGCAGGCTGTAGGCGGGTATAGGGCAGGCTGTAGGCAGGTATAGGGCAGGCTGTGGGGGTTGCAGGTGTAGGGTAGGCAGGTAGGCGTGGCGGTAGGCATGGGTATAGGCAGGTATAGGGCCGGCTGTAGGCAGGTATAAGGCAGGTATAGGTAGCTGTAGGGCAGGTATAGGCAGCTGTAGGGCAGGTATAGGCAGGTATAGGGCCGGCTGTAGGCAGGTATAGGCAGCTGTAGGCAGGTATAGGAAGTTTAAAAAAACAAAAAAAACCACTTACCTGGCTCCCCGCTGCTCCGTCTCCCGTCTCCCTCGCCGCTCCGCCTCCTCGCTGCTCCGGCCCCCCGCGCGCTGCCCTGTCTCCCGGCACAGGCGGTGACGTCATCAGGCCCGCCACGTTCACTGCCTGTGCCGGAAACTCCGGAAGTCCGCGAGTCTGCTTGCGGTCGCCCGGAGGCCACTGCGGAGCACGGAGCACTCGCTCTGAGCACCGCAGTAGGTATCTCTTCTCCTGCTTGCGCTCCGGAGGAGTCGCATATAGGTGAAGGGATCGCGGACAGTGCCCGGACCACCGCAGCGTCCGGACACTGTGCGCTCACTCGGCCTTCAGTTATATGCGCTCCCTGAGGAGCCGTATGTAGCTGAAGCGTCCCTGTCGGCGCACGGGCCATCTCAGCGCCCGAGCGCCGACAGTGACTCGAGTATAAGCCGAGGGGGGATTTTTCAGCACATTTTTAGTGCTGAAAAACTCGGTTTATACTCGAGTATATACGGTAAGAAAAATATAAGCATAAAATAAGGTAAAATAAGAAATAAGTAAGATAAAATGAAAAACATTATACAATAAAGATAAAATGTGAAGAAATAAGAAAAAAAAGATATAATAAGAAAAAAATAAGATTAAAGTAAAATAAAATAAAAATAAGATACAAATAAGATTAAATAAATAAATAAGATAAAAAATAAGAAAATAAGATAAGATAAAATAAAATAAAAACAAAATCAGTTTAGGAAGTGAATCCCTCATCCTCCAACCTTAGTAAATAATAGTAAGAAGATAAAATACTTCTTTATGATATACAACAAAATAGAATACAATAAGCAGTAATCAGGATGGGCCGTACCCAGCAGAGCTTAATACCTGTTATTGCTACAGAAATATCCAAGAGAAGATCCAAGTTATTGCAGATATTTATTTTCATATTTGCTATAAACCTCCCAGCAAATAATTGATGAATTCTCAGATTTGTGGGTCTTTTACATATGACATTGCAATAGGGTCTAATGCAGGAAGACACATTGAGCTCCGCGGCCCCGTCTCATATAATCTTCCCGCTACGCTTACTTTGAATATTGCTACATAATAATGGAGAGGATACAATTGAGTTTCCCGAGCAGTCAGGTTGTATAATGTAATATCCACAGATATTGCCGCAGATTGAGACATAAAGCAGGAGCCGGATAGAATCTGTATTAATAATCATCATCGTAATCCACATCCAGACGATGCTTTATGAATAGTGACAGCTGCAGAGCTCCCATCCTTGTTCAGTCTGAAGGCTGCCACTCACCCAGGCCTCCCTCATTACCCTCGGAGGATACAAGTCCCGCGCACAGCAGATAAGTCTGACAAAATGTTCCATAAATTCCCTTTGTGACGTCACCCCCTGCTCTCAGATAAGACAAAGAGCAGAGAGAGAAGAGGAGAGCAGGTCGGTAACCAGAGAAACCTGTGATAACATTTCTGATCTCTTCTCAACAAAACAAAATAAACAAAGCGATATATTTGGAAAAAGTCTTCATTTACCGTTTCCTACTTATTGAAAGCTGATATTTGTCGTGAGACAACCCCTTAAATCCTGAAGTTCTGCACCAAAGTATTGCAAAATTTCTGAAAATATTTATGTAACTGTTGAATCACGTTTGATACAAAGAAGTAATAAATAACATAAATTGTAAAAGTTGAAAAAAAAATAGTCAAATTACTGAAGAATTGATCTTTATTTATTATATTTATTTGCTCTTCAGCCCAATTTACAAACATCTTATAAAACCTTCTCCGGCGCCCGAGTTGCCCCGGCTGAGGTGGCAGCCGCACGTAATTGTAGGTCCCTCAAACACAGGAGAAGTAAATAACGGTCTTGGAATCCTCCGATGAGGGACAAACCGGGTATTAGTATTCTCCACAGAGCCTGCGCTATTTCATAATTGATCTCCCCCATCAAATTAATGCTAATTGATAATAATTAAGCAGAGCTGAGAAGTATAGCTCTGCTCTATTTAAAACAAATTTTCTGAGTCCCCGAGCTTAAATAAATTATGGCAATGTCTATATTAGACAGCTATTAGCTTTGATATAATTGAAATTTGTATGTGAACGCTTCCGGCGCAGGAAAATGCACCTCCTTGGAGATGGCAAGTAAATAAAAAAATAAAAAAAAACATTTAAAAAAATTACATAGTTAATAAACGTGATGGTAACGGGGGGATAAGGGCAAAGTTCTGAGAGACCGTGAGTGGTGTAACTGCTTCATGAAGGCCACGGATACGATACTCGTCCAGTGTATCGCATGAATATCATTGGGTCTGTAGAGAGTCTGCAACTTCAGGTTATTCAATAAACACTCAAGACTTGTGGCCCGGTTTGGAGTCAAACTTTTTCGACCAAGCTTGTTAGACAATTTGAGTTTGGGACGTCAAAGATCCAAATTTTTTTTCTAACCCTAACCCTAACTCTGTTCTAAACTGACTTTGGGGTTAGGGTTTTTTACATAAAAGTACAAAGGTTACCATTCCCCAATGCTCCTGGTGCAGCCGTCACCTCATTGCACCCAGTGTGGCCTCATTTTTGGTTGACATTTCCTTGTCACTCCAGGTGTAGCATCACTTATGGTGGATTTCAATGGCAGTAATGACGTCAACTGGAAGTTAGGTTCAAGACAAGTTTAAGTAAACTTTTTCAGAGATTTAGGTGTGGGACATCCCAAATCTAATTTCTTTATCCCTAACTTTAACTCTATTCCTAACCCTAAAGTTAATTTGGGTTAGTGGTTAGGGTCTTTTACATAATATAAGGGTTTACAATTCCCCTGGAGCAGCCTAACTTTCATTACTTTGACGCAACCGGCGTGGCCACACTTACGGTTGATGTCACCTCATGACTCAAGGTACAGCAACACTTTTGTCAGATATCACTAGTCAAACAATTTTTTTTTTTTTTTAAATTCGAGATGCCCCTAACCCAAATGTAATTTCTAGCCCTAACCCTATTGCTGTTCCTAACCATAAAACTAAGCGTTCTTCAGGTGATGGTTTTTTACAAAAGGGCATACAGGTTAACCTTTCCCCGGTACTCCCGGTACAGCCTAACATTCAGTCCGACATAAACTCGACACTCCCGGTGTGGCTTCGCTTTGAGATCACCTTGTCGGCCCTGGTGTGTCCTCACTTCCACTCAAGGTCACCTTGTCAGTCCTGGTGTGGCCTCTCATTCCCTTGAGATCACCTTCTCGGCCCTGGTGTGGCCTCTCTTTCCCTTGAGATCACCTTGTCAGTCCTGGTGTGGCCTCTCTTTCCTTTGAGATCACCTTGTCGGCCCTGGTGTGGCCTCTCATTCCCTTGAGATCACCTTGTCAGTCCTGATGTGGCCTCTCTTTCCCTTGAGATCACCTTGTCAGTCCTGGTGTGGCCTCTCATTCCCTTGAGATCACCTTGTCGGCCCTGGGGTGGCCTCTCTTTCCCTTGAGATCACCTTGTCAGTCCTGGTGCGGCCTCTCTTTCCTTTGAGATCACCTTGTCAGCCCTGGTGTGGCCTCTCTTCTGCTTGAGATCACCTAGTCGGCCCTGGCATTGCCTCTCTTTCCCTTGAGATCACCTTGTCGGTCCTGGTGTGGCATCTTTTTCCCTTGAGATCACCTTGTCAGCCCTGGTGTGGCCTCACTTGCTGGAGGTCACCTTGTCGGCCCTGGCTTGGCCTCTCTTCTTCTTGAGATCACCTAGTCGGCCCGGGCATTGCCTCTCTTTCCCTTGAGATCACCTTGTCGGTCCTGGTGTGGCCTCTTTTTCCCTTGAGATCACCTTGTCAGCCCTGGTGTGGCCTCACTTGCTTGAGATCACCTTGTCAGCCCTGGCATGGCCTCTCTTCTTCTTGAGATCACCTAGTCGGCCCTGGCATGGCCTCTTTTCCCTTGAGATCACCTTGTCAGCCCTGGTGTGCCCTCACTTCCTTGAGGTCACCTTGTCGGCCCTGGTGTGTCCTCCCTTCTGCTTGAGATCACCTTCTCGGCCCGGGCGTGGCCTCACTTCCACTTGAGGTCACCTTGTCGGCCCTGGCATGGCGTTTCTTCCACTTGAGGTCACCTTGTCTGCCCTGGTGTGGCCTCTCTTCTGCTTGAGGTCACCTTGTCAGCCCTGGTGTGGCCTCACTTCCGCTTGAGGTCACCTTGTCAGCCCTGGTGTGGCCTCACTTCTGCTTGAGGTCACCTTGTCAGCCCTGGTGTGGTCTCACTTCTGCTTGAGGTCACCTTGTCAGTAGTGTTGAGCGATTATTATCGACAAAGTTGAAATCGGCACGGTATTTACGTTGATCGGATTTTTTAGATCACGCGATAATTTAGGTTAAAATCTGTGCATAATCTATTAATATCGCGCCATTTTCGGCACTTCCTGTCATTTTGGCGGCCAGCAAATCAGCTTACAGAATAGAGCAGGGTGAGATGTGTGTGCGACGTCATGACTGGGATGTGTATGGTTGCGATTTGCTGGAAAAATCACATGACCTCGTTTTACATAGAACAGCGTTTCCTGTTCATGATCAGTGTCTGTCAGCGTCTCAGAGCAGTAGGACGTGCGCTCTGCCTGTGTCTGTGTGAATACTGGATATAGTTCACCAAGACTTAGTGTAGACATTGCACTGCAATAGCTTTATTATTAACAGTTTTCTATTGAAATATTTCCTGGATATTGGGCAGCCTGAACTTATAGGATACACATCTTTTCTAGTAACTGCAGGTCTCTTTGTTAGGTGCAAAACTCCACTTTTATTATCAGTATACATTTCAGATAGGTGCTCTTTTTCAATTTTGCCCATTCCAGCTTTGTTGATATAGCCACCTTGCAGTTAAATTAGAATCCAGCAATTTTGTAGTCAACACAGGTTTATAGGTGCCAAAAATACCTTTTATTATCGTATACATTTCAGATACGTGTTTCTACACTTTGCCGCACTACAGCTTTGTTGATAGAGCTACTTGCAGTTAAATGTGAATACCAGCAATTTTGTAGTCACCACAGGTGAATTGAAAGGTGCCAAAAATACCTTTTATTATCCGAATACATTTCAGATACGTGTTTTTTCACTTTGGCGCAGGCCAGCTTTGTTGATAGAGCTACTTTGCAGTTAAATGTGAATACAGCAATTTTGTAGTCACCACAGGTGAATTGAAAGGTGCCAAAAATACCTTTTATTATCCGAATACATTTCAGACAGGTGTTTTTTTCACTTTTGGTCAGTCAAGCTTTGTTGATAGATCTACTTTGCAGTTAAATTTGAATCCAGCAACTTTGAAGTCACCACAGGTTGATAGGTGCCAAAAAATACCTTTTATTATCAGTATACATTTCAGATACATGTTTTTTTTCACTTTGGCGCAGACAGGTGTGTTGATAGAGCCACCTTGCAGTTAAATTTGAATCCAGCAACTTTGTAGTCGCCACAGGTGTACTGATAGGTGCCAAAAATACCTTTTAATATCCGTATACATTTCAGACAGGTGTTTTTTTCACTTTGGCGCAGGCCAGCTTTGTTGATAGATCTACTTTGCAGTTAAATTTGAATACAGCAATTTAGTAGTCACCACAGGTGAATTGATAGGTGCCAAAAAATACCTTATATTATCCCGTATACATTTCAGACAGGTGTTTTTTTCACTTTTGGTCAGTCAAGCTTTTTTCATAGAGCTACTTTGTAGTTAAATTTGAATACAGCAATTTAGTAGTCACCACAGGTGAATTGATAGGTGCCAAAAAATACCTTATATTATCCCGTATACATTTCAGACAGGTGTTTTTTTTCACTTTTGGTCAGTCAAGCTTTGTTCATAGAGCTACTTTGTAGTTAAATTTGAATACAGCAATTTAGTAGTCACCACAGGTGAATTGATAGGTGCCAAAAAATACCTTTTATTATCCCGTATACATTTCAGACAGGTGTTTTTTTCACTTTTGGTCAGTCAGCTTGTTCTAGAGTACTTTGTAGTAAATTTGAACAGCAATTAGTAGTCACACAGGTGAATGATAGCTGCAAAAAATACCTTATTTCAGTATACATTTCAGAATGTTTTTTCACTTTGGCGCAGGCAGTGTTGAAGAGCACTGCAGTTAAATTTGAATCCAGCAACTTTGTAGTCACCACAGGTGTACTGATAGGTGCCAAAAATACCTTTTAATATCCGTATACATTTCAGACAGGTGTTTTTTTCACTTTTGGTCAGTCAAGCTTTGTTGATAGATCTACTTTGCAGTTAAATTTGAATCCAGCAATTTTGTTTTGATTTGAGGGATTTGAGAATAGCTGTGATTTGCCGTCTTTTAATAAGAGACTTTCCAAAACTATTCCATACCTTCTCAAATGTTTATATTTCTGAACATGGAGCGAAATTCAGGTGGTAAGCGAGCAAAAAGGGGGGGTAGGACACGGAGGTAGAGGTACGAGAGAAGGTGCTCCTTCCAGTGCTGGCGACAACACGCATGCCAGCGGATCGTCAGTTGCAGGACCGTCAGGCCTGTCATCGCTGGGTCAGGGCCCTGTGAATCTCAGTAACGAACAGCATCGCCAATCTGTCCTTCAGTGGTTAATGCAACCTGCATCCAGCAGTCTTACCTCCTCGTCCTCCCAGTCACGGCCACAAATGTCGTCATCAGCATCATCAGCATCTGTCCAACATGAAGCAGCCCAAATGTCAACTCGTATACCCACCACTGTGGATAATCCATTGTCTGAAGACCTCTTTGATGACAAAATGCGGTTGGGGTCAGAAGGCATGTTAAAAGATCAAGAGGCCAAAGAGGATGATTTTCTCTGCTTTGATGCCCAGTTACTGATGCCATCAGAGGAGGAGAAGGAAGACGGTCAATCGGCAAAAATCCCAGGCGGTCGGCAACGCCTTGCAGTGCCCCTTGCTTGTAGCCCACAGCTTCTGGATGCAGAATGTCAGGATGACGAAGTCACCTGTGTTGATGATGACGGCATTGCGGACTCCTTTTTCCGGCACTTTTTAAATGTGTCGGCCATGCAGGTTTAGGGCTCATGCTGTGGCCCAGGACATGTATAATCAATGTCCAGTGAAACTAAAATGGTGGTTGAAAGACTCCTTTAACCGGAACTTTTTAATCTGTGTGTCAGACAGGTGTAATGGTCAGTCTGCGGTACAGGACAGATATAGTTAATGTCCAGTTCAAGTAAAATGGTGGTTGAAAGACTCCTTTTCCCAGCACTTTTTAATCTGGGGGTCATGCAGGTTTGGGGTCATGCTGTGGCCCAGGACAGGGACAGTTTCTGTCCAGTGAAACTAAAATGGTGGTTGAAAGACTCCTTTTTCCGGCACTTTTTAAATGTGGGGCTCATGCTGCGTTCCAGGACAGGGATATTCAGTGTCCAGTTCAAGTAAAATGATGGTTCAAATCATACTGCCTTCTGGCACTTTTTAATTTGTGGGTGATGCAGGTTTAAGGGGTCAGGCTGGGACAAGACAGGGATAGTGAATGGTCTGTGATTTTTTTTCTGTGGCTTTTATAAACTAAGTGTGTTGCCTAAGATGTAGCACGTATCCATTTGACTGTTGTGGATGTTAATTCCAGCTTCTCCAGCCCTGTTTGGGTGTAAGAATGAAGGTGTTGTTCCTCTCCCATAGACTTTAATGGTCATCGGTGATAATCTATTATCGGCTATCGGATATCTTATTGATAACTGCCGATATCGACTATCGAGCCGATGATGATAGTCAACGTAATCGCTCATCACTACTTGTCAGCCCTGGCGTGGCCTCTCTATCCCTTGAGATCCCTGGTGTGGCCTCTCTTCCAATTGAGGAGTTATTTGTCTAAATCTAGTTTTTGCAAATATTACAGTAGCAAAATTTTCCTGTACAATTAAAATACCATGAATGTACCCATAATCCAGTGCTCACAGATTCTCACCTGAATTTATCGCGACTAAATATCCATTGAGTACAGGAAACAGCCCTGGAGGAAACTATTGCTCTGGGGCCAAGAGATGCCACCTTGCCCGTGTCACCTAGGTGCTTTGTAGTCCTGTTTCATTGAGTATCAAGTCTCTGCTAATTATATCCATTGGGCACTTATCTATTTCGCCGCGGGAGTATGCGCGTATTAGCGCGAGCTCCCGAAAGACACGATTTACTGTGGTGCGTGTACCCGCCGCAGTACATCATGTGAACATACCTTTAAGCTGTAGAACCGCCCACAGCCAGAACAGGAAATCGGAGCCTGAAGCTATAGAACCACCCACAGACTGAACAGGAAGTGTGAGTCTGAAGCTGTAGAACCACCCACAGCCTGAACAGGAAGGGAAGTGTGAATCTGAGGCTGTAGAACCACCCACAGCCTGAACAGGAAGTGGGAGCCTGAAGCTGGCAGTGAAACAGCAAGGTGAGAAATCTCCTTATGGACAGACTTACGGACAGACATCTAATTTTATGAACCCCTGACTCTGGGCCCAGATGTAGACAACTTCTAAATATCTTTGGAAAAAAATCCTCGTGAGAAGTTTTATTAAACATGGACTTAAATTCTCCTGAAACCCATTAGAGGAGGTGCAGATGTGGTGACATCTCCGTGTTGTCCTGTAATCCGCGGTGACAGCCACCGTCTTGTCTTCCATGTTTAAAATAAATGGCCACAGTGAAAAAGCTTGAAATCTAAATTGATGCTGACAGATCTGCCATGATGAGACGACCGGGAGGACGCGGACGCACAACAACATCATCTCCAATTATTCTTGTGTCAAAGAAAGAAAAAAATCCATCATTAATTATAATCTTGTGTTGTTAATATATTCACATTATCCATCAGTCGTGAAGAGACTCGTGAACCTTCATCCAAGGATATCGCCCTCTGCGCCGTGTACTGTCATAAGGAAGGGCGTGTGCGGCTCAGGAAAGACGGACAGACTGACCAGCAGAGTGTCTGAGGATCCTCCAGGACCCCAAAGGTCCAAACAAAGGCCATGCTCACTTGAATGTGACTTTGGGGACAGAGGCTTGCCCCAGGGTCCATTGCTTATGGGTTTCCGTACAAATAACCTACTAATCTTTATTAATGACCAATCTCGATAATGAGAAAGATTATAATGTATAGAGAAGTGGAAGTGAACATATTCTATATGGATGGAGGGTGGGCCTCAAAATCAGTACCACATACAGGACTGAAGAACCCTAGGTCCAGCCCGCCCCAATGAAGCTGTAATGGTGACCATACTGTTTGTACACCCATATACATATATATTTACCTAGTAATGACATTAAGACCACCAGCATAACATTATGTCTTGACCCATTGAGACCCGGACTTCTCCGAAGAGTCCTGCAGTATCGGACATTGCTCTGTGTGGCCTCCATGGATGCTCGATTGGATTGAGATCTGGGAATTTGGAGCCTTTTTTTTTGTTTTTCTTATTTCTGGACAGTTTTTGCAGTGTGGCCCACGGCGGGGGAGAAGGGGAGACTTCCCTTGCTACAGGGGCCCCTGCAATTGTCCTGCTGCCATGAAGGGGGCACTTGGTCTGTACAATGTTAGGTCGGTTGTACATCTCACAGTAACATCAACATGATGCCACCACATTGCCTCCGCCATCTTCTTTTTCCCATAATGCATCCTGGTTTCATCTCTTTTCCAAATAAGTGATGCACCCGGTCATCCACATGTCGGAAAATGTGGTCCATCAAAATAAGCCACCTTCTTTCCCTGCTCCAGAAGAGGAAACCCTCAGTGAGCCCCTGGGCATGGCAGGCCTGTGGCTGCTTTTTAGGGAGAAAAGCAGAGAAGGAGAGACAGAAACAAAAAGGCATGTTCAATATGTGCAGTCATGTAGTAACTGTAGAGTGGGACCCAAGAATCAACTGTACTGGTGGGGCTCAAGAATCAACTCCACTGGTGGGGCTCAAGAATGATCTCCACTGGTGGGTCCCAAGAATCAACTCCACTGGTTGCCCCAAGAATCAACTCCACTGGTTGCCCCAAGAAACAACTCCACTTGTGGGCCCAAGAAACAACTCCACTGGTCGGCACCAAGAATCAAATTTATTGGTGGCCCCAAGGATAAGCTCCACATGTGGCTCCAATTTCACTGATGGGCCCCACGCACCCCAATTTGACCCTGGCTCCATGCTCCAGTTCTCATGCCCATTGTAGACACTTTTGTTGGTGGACAGTGGCTCTGTACTCCAGTAGCTCTGCTGTGGGATGGGACCAGATAGGCCAGCCTTCACCCCAGCATATCCATGAGCCTTGGGACCCATTACTCCATTGCTGGTCACTGGTCTTCCTTTGTTGACGCACTAACCATTGCCATTTTAACCCTTGTCGTCACAATTTGACCCTTGTCAAAGTTGTTCAGCTCCTAACACCAGTTTTTTTCCAGATTGTTCACTTGCTGCCCCATGGTCTTATAGTTATGTCTGATCCTCATACACAATGGATTCATGTCATATTTATCGCAGGACGACTTGTAGAATTTATTATTGAGAATTTTTTGATTATACAGATAAATGCAAAATAAAATAAAAATTTGACTAAAACTAAAACAAATAAATCTTATTCGGGAATCCGATGGAGAAATGCCGCGAAAAGTTGCAGCCCCTTGTTTTGTGTTTGGAATGTAAAGGTCAGTGCCCGCTGTACTGGTGGCGCCCCTCTCTATCACCGGTATACTTCTACCTCAGCTTTTCCAACATAATGAGTCCTCGGAGATCACGATAAGGAAAAACAGACCTCATCAATTTCTCTAATGACTCCTTGGGAAGAGATCCTGTTGTATTTAGGACATTTTAACAACATTTCCATTTGTGAGCTGCCAAAGCCCCCGCGGAGGCGATTTATGGTCTCCTTCATAAAGAAAAATGCGGCCGCATCTCAAGGACGGGCCGGGCCGCGGTGTCATTAAAATCATTTTACATATCACACCCGCAAGATTAGAAGGGAGGGAAAAGATTGAGGTTAATAGAATCTTCTAGGAAAATTACAGCCGACTTCCAAGTCATTAAAATTGTTGCCAGGACTCGCAATTGTGTTACAATAAAACAGTAAGGACACTCATGAGCATAATCCCCGGCTGCTTCCGGCAACGCCACTGTGGTGCGGGCATGGTACCAAGGCATGTCATATACCCACATGACCACTAGAGCCAATCACTGGCCTCCGCTGTCACATGCCTTATACTGATGAGGTCAGTGATTGGCCACAGTGGTGGCCAGTGTATGGTATATGACCACTAGAGCCAATCACTGGCCTCTGCTGCCTCATCCTGTATACTGAGGAGGTCAGTGATTGGCTGCTGTGGTGGCCGGTGTACGGTATATCATCAATGCAGCCCATCACTGGCCTCTGCTGTCACATGCTGTATACTGAGGAGGTCAGTGATTGGCTGTAGTGGTGGCCGGTGCATGGTATATCATCACTGCAGCCAATCACTGGCCTCCGCTGCCTCTTGCTGTACACTGATGAGGTCAGTGATTGGCTGTAGCGGTGACCGGTGCATGGTACATCAAAAGTACCATATAGTGCTTCAGTAATATTGTATCACCGTACTGTATACTATAGTAGTGCCATATAGTGCATCAGTAATATTGTATCACTGTACTGTATACTATAGTAGTGCCATATAGTGCATCAGTAATATTGTATCACTGTACTGTATACTATAGTAGTGCCATATAGTGCATCAGTAATATTGTATCACTGTGCTGTATACTATAGTAGTGCCATATAATGCAGTAATATTGTATTACATACTGTACAGTAAAACAGAGTCATACAGCACGGCCATGTAATAAGCTCCCCCAGGGTCTGTATTCTCCCTATCAGTGGCTCTGCATTCTCCATCTGGCGGATTGTGGCCCTATCCCAGACATCCTGTAGGTGTCGGCGCCTCTGATGGGAGCTTTACTTTCTGCAGCTTTCTCATTCCAGTCACAGTCTCTCAGACACAAGTTAATAACATGTTGATTTTTTTCTTCTTGTAAATTGCGCCGTCAGTTAAATGGATGTGACAGAATCATCTCTGGGCGATTGCATCCTAAGCGCTGAGGATCCTTCTATATTCACCATCTTCTCCACTAAATGGGGTCGCTGATCTCCGCCGCCTCCCAGGAGCGCTGCCCCTCGGACCCCTGAGTGTGAATGTGGCTGCAGGTAATTATCACTGTAGTAATAGCGCAAGGTGGACGGCGCCGGTGTATGGAAATCATGGGACATCTGTATCAGTAATTGCACCGCTACAGGGGGATCTGCTGCAAAGAATCAGTACATGGGAACCTATCAGTGTCACTGTACAGATGCCGGGAAGGATTAACCCTGGCACTGCCAGGAGTGTCGGGGGCAATGTGACGTATATGATTGGTGATTAGCATTAAAGGGCTGTTCCCACCATAGACATTGATGAGATGTCTGCCCCTCACCTCCTGTCTCTTTCCCCCTCCTTGTAGATTGTAAGCCCTCGTGAATAGGGTCCTCTCTCCCTCTGTTGTGCCAATTGTCATTATCCCTTATCACTGTACTCGTTTGACTTATGTAATGTATGTAACCCCCTCGAATGTACAGCGCCCTGGATGGCGCTTTAAAATAAATAATAATAATAATAATATCAATAGCACAAGCCATCGAAGTCTGATTATAATGTAATAAGCTCTGACCATCGTGTTTTTTCAGACTTTAAGACGCACCTACCTTGCTCTAGCACGTACCACTTAGGGGCCTTCTGGGTGCTTGGGGAGGGTTGAAAGGCCCCCTGAAGGGTGCTCGTGTCATGCTGCCACCCTGCGCTTGTGTGCACTTCAGAGGGGTTTGAGGCCACTTGGGTATTTTTGGCGGGGGTACAGGAGGTTGCTCAGGTACCGTATTTTCCGGACTTTAATACGCACCGGAACATAAGACGCACCCATCGTATTTTTCAGACTTTAAGACGTACCACCATTTTCCTCCCAAATTTGGGGGGAAAAAAAGTGTCTTATAGTCCGAAAAATACGGTAATTGCAACATTTCCCAATTAATCTCACCAATAATCCTGGCTGTAGTGATTGCTACTTCTGATTAAAGGGCTTTTTCCACCGTAGACTTTGATGCCATATTGATAGGACATGTTTGAAGTGCGAGTTCAATCTCTGGACCCTGCAACCATCTCAGGACCGGCCCCCAAAGGTATCAGCTCAAAATGGAGATCTGGTCACGCTTGTGCACTACTCTCCATTCTGCTCTATGGGATATGTTTGCAGAAAGCCTATCACACCTTATATATTCACCAAGCCAGGGCACCACACAGTACTTCCTTCGTGAAGTTCTGCTGATGTCAAAAGTAGAAAGTGGTTATAATAATGTGACTTGACTGTTGTATGCGGCTGGAGAACCCATTTAACCACTTGCTGACCACGCGCTGTGGTAGCAGTTTGGGCTCTCCACTGAGAAGACAGGAAAGGTTTATTAACACCCCGCCTTCTCGATCACTGTGTATACAGTAGTAAATGGCCATTATATATACAGGTAGGCAGGAAGCCTATTGGCTTCCTGATTCCTGACCCAAGAAGGCAAAAAAACAACAAGTAGAATAACCGAGCGCGAGAAAACGTTGTAGAGTTCAAACTGGTGTGTACTGTGGAAAAGGAAAATGTGTCTGGTTAAGAAGAGGGGTAATCGGTCTGGGCAGGAAGGGAGTAATCAGCCCAGGAGGGAAAGGGGTATTCAGCCCAGGAGGGAAGGGGGTAATCAGACCAAGCAGAAAGGGGGTAATCAGCCCAGGAGGGATGCTGATAATCAGCCCAGGAGGGAAGGGGATAATCAGCCCAGGAGGGAAGGGGGTATTCAGCCCAGGAGGGAAGGGGGTAATCAGACCAAGCAGGAAGGGGCTAATCAGCCCAGGCAGGAAGGGGGTAATCAGCCCAGGCAGGAAGGGGGTAATCAGACCAAGCAGGAAGGGGTAATCAGCCCAGGCAGGAAGGGGGTAATCAGCCCAGGCAGGAAGGGGGTAATCAGACCAGGCAGGAAAGGAGTAATCAGCCCAGGCAGGAAGGGGGTAATCAGACCAGGCAGGAAGGGGGTAATCAGCCCAGGCAGGAAGGGGGTAATCAGCCCAGGCAGGAAAGGAGTAATCAGCCCAGGCAGGAAGGGGGTAATCAGACCAGGCAGGAAGGGGGTAATCAGCCCAGGCAGGAAAGGAGTAATCAGCCCAGGCAGGAAGGGGGTAATCAGACCAAGCAAGAAGGGGGTAATCAGACCAAGCAAGAAGGGGGTAAACAGCCCACGAGGGAAGGAGGTAATCATCCCAGGAGGGAAGAGGGTAATCAGCCCAGGAGGGAAGGGGGTAATCAGCCCAGGAGGGCAGGGGGTAATCAGCCCAGGAGGGAAGGGGGTAATCAGCCAAGGCAGGAAGGGGGTAATCAGCCCAGTCAGGAAGGGGGTAATCACCCAGGCAGGAAAGGAGTAATCAGCCCAGGCAGGAAGGGGGTAATCAGACCAAGCTGGAAGAGTGTAATCATCCCATGCAGGAAGGGGGTAATCAGACCAGGCAGGAAGGGGGTAATCAGACCAGGCAGGAAGGGGGTAATCAGACCAGGCAGGAAGGGGGTAATCAGCCCAGGAGGGAAGGGGGTAATCAGCCAAGGCAGGAAGGGGGTAATCAGCCCAGGAGGGAAGGGGGTAATCAGCCCAGACAGGAAGGGGGTGATCGGCCCAGGCAGGAAGAGGGGTAATCAGACCAGGCAGGAAGAGGGGTAATCAGCCCAGGCAGAAAGGGGGTAATCAGCCCAGGCAGGAAGGGGGTAATCAGACCAGGCAGGAAGAGGGGTAATCAGCCCAGGCAGGAAGGCGGTGATCGGCCCAGGCAGGAAGGGGGTTATCAGCCCAGGCAGGAAAGGGGGTAATCAGCCCAGGCAGGAAAGGGGGTAAACAGGCCAGGCAGGAAGGGGGTGATCAGACCAAGCAAGAAGGGGGTAAACAGCCCACGAGGGAAGGGGGTAATCCGCCCAGGCAGGAAGGGGATAATCAGCCCAGGCAGGAAGGGGGTGATCAGACCAAGCAAGAAGGGGGTAAACAGCCCAGGCAGGAAAGGAGTAATCAGCCCAGGCAGGAAGGGGGTAATCAGCCCAGGCAGGAAGGGGGTGATCAGACCAGGCAAGAAGGGGGTAAACAGCCCACGAGGGAAGGGGGTAATCAGCCCAGGCAGGAAGGGGGTAATCGGCACAGGCAAGAAGGGGGTAATCAGCCCAGGCAGGAACGGGGTAATCAGCCCAGGCAGGAAGGGGGTAATCAGCCCAGGCAGGAAGGGGGTAATCAGACAAGGCGGGAAGGGGGTAATCAGACCAGGCAGGAAGGGGGTAATCAGCCCAGGCAGGAAGGGGGTAATCGGCCCAGGCAGGAAGGGGGTAATCAGCCCAGGAGGGAAGGAGGTAATCAGCCCAGGCAGGAAGGGGGTAATCAGCCCAGGCAGGAAGGGGGTAATCAGCCCAGGCCGGAAGGGGGTAATCAGCCCAGGCAGGAAGGGGGTAATCGGCCCAGGCAGGAAGGGGGTAATCGGCCCAGGCAGGAAGAGGGGTAATCAGCCCAGACAGGAAGGGGGTGATCGGCCCAGGCAGGAAGAGGGGTAATCAGACCAGGCAGGAAGAGGGGTAATCAGCCAGTGCCAACGATGGGCTCCAACTCGCCCAGCAGAATGTGTGATCCGCCCAGCAGGAAGGGTAATCAGCCCATGCGGCACAGGGGGTACACCCGGCGGGGGTTCACCGCAATGGGGGGTAACCCCAGCCGGAAAGTCCAGACCAGGCAGAAGGGGTTCCGCCTGTCAGGAAGGGGTCAGCCCCGGCAGGCTCGTAAGTGATCCTGGCGCCTAAGTGCCCACACTCTTATTCCCTAATTTTCCCCTCCCACCCTTTGCCCCCTCCCACCTTCCTCCCTCCTAAAAGCTTCTTTTTTGCCTTTTCTAAGAATTGTGGTTTCCAGCCGACGTTGCACCAGACAAAGTTCATCATAGCAGCGGCTCTTTTATCGGCAGCGAATAGCAAATTAAAGGCTTTTTATTCGCAGCTTAATTTCCAGCAAGGTCAATAGAATTGTTTTAGCCTTTGGAGACAGATAACATTTCAAAGTCATTTTCAACATGGAATAGTTTCATGTTTAAAATTCCAGACGAGTGCGGAGTCGCGGCTCTCACAGTGCGGAGTCGCGGCTCTCACAGCTGGAAGCGTCTCGGGCTCTTAGAAATTAAACGGAATTACTCCAGAAGTCGTTGTGTCCGCCCGTCATTGCTCCCCGCAGTTTTTTAGATGGAGTTATTAAATAAAATGCGGCCGATTTAATCCTTTTTCATACAGTAGGCCTCAGAGTTTAACACTTTCATCCCTGCTCGGTGGAAGCTGCATCTCAGCTATTTTCGTGCAGGAGGCGTGTTAATATTAATGAACTGGAAGCCGCATTCAGAGCTTCAACTGGTTGGTGCTGGAACCACAAGAAAGTGCAATCAATCAGCAGGACAATAATAAATGACCCTAAGAACTAGCTGTCCCAGAATCTGACCCTGATATCAAGACGCCTCTGACCCTATTCTGTCCCTGAAACTAACCCTAATGATATCCCTAAGCTGCAACTTACTCTGACAAGGACTAAAACAAACTTTCCCAGAGAGATACTAGGCTGGATGAGAAGCAAACTAGAACTCCAGAACAGATTGCAAAGACATAGCAGATTACTAGCCCAACTCTCAGAGAGCAAGGATAGGCTGGAAGGAAGCAATCTAGACTCTAGAATTGATGTGCACCTCCAGACTGCTCTGCTCAGTAACACACAGGTGGTGGCCCATCTGTGACAGTCCTACCAAGGCAACCTAACCACTTTCAAGGCAGGAAGCTCTGCATTAAAAAGGTGGAAGGGGCTAGCAATGATACAACCTTAGATGACATCTTGGCCTTTTACTGTTCATGTGGCACCATAACATCTTAGGAGGAACAATTTGAACTACTTTGTCAGCTACTCAGAAAAACATTATAGAACATTCTAGAAAGCCTGCTGGGACACTTTCATATGCTGCATATGGCAGTTACATTTATACAGTCATAAATATAAATGGCCCTTTGAGGAAGACACTAAAGCTGTTGTGACCACTGGTGAAAATGAGTTTATCACCCCCTGCCCTATTAGGACTATTAGAACATATAGACTACTAGAGCGACATGTATGAACAGGGCTGAGCCAGAAGTCTGGCATCTTTCCAGCCCGAATACTAACGCAGCCCCGTTCGTTATAGTTTAAAATGGCCCGTAAGCCAATATCAGGCATATTACAGAGCACCCACGGCACTTTGTTATGCGCCCGAACTCGGGGGGGCATCTGGGAGGCGGGGTGCACTAGAACCGTATGAAGTTATAGATTTATAGCTTCATTATGGCAATTCTAGGCACATTACTGCTGGAACAGGTAGAGCACTTTCAAAGTGGTTTACCTGAGCCACAATTGATGTTTATGCATTAAAATGCGCCTGATTTATGACCCGCAGTAGAACAGCTTCATAAATCAGGCGCCTGCTATACTATTTATAAGCGCATACAAATTGGAGTTTAAACACCAAAAATCATACATGTCGCCCATAGTATCTGGTTCAGACAAGGAGGGCGACAGCAGGGGAAACTTTCAGTGGGCCCCTAGGCATGGTGGGTTCTTGGGCATGGTGGGCCACTGAGAATGGCAGGCCTTGTTTTTGTTCAGGAAGAAGGGGAAACAGAAAGCAAAAGGCATGTGAAGTAGCTGTAGAATGGGCCCCAAGAATCAACTCCACTGGTGGCCCCAAGAATCAACTCCATTGGTGGGTCCCAAGAATTAACTCCACTGGTGGCCCCAAGAATCAACTCCACTGGTGGGTCCCAAGAATCAACTCCACTGGTGACCTCAAGAATCATCTCCACTGGTGGCCTCAAGAATCAACTCCACTGGTGGGTCCTAAGAATCAACTCCACTGGTGGCCCCAAGAATCAACTCCGCTGGTGGGCCCCACGAATTAGCTCCATTGGTGAGCCCCAAGAATCAACTCTACTGGTGGGCCCCAAGAATGATCTCCACTGGTGGGTCCCAAGAATCAGCTCCACTGGTGGGCCCAAGAATCAACGCCGCTGGTGGGCCCCAAGAATTTGCTCCATTGGTGGGCCCAAGGATCAACTCCCCGGTTGGGCTCCAAGAATCAACTCCACTGGTGGTCCCAAGAATCAACTCTACTGGTGGGTTCCAAGAATCAATTCTACTGGTGGGCCCCAAGAATCAACTACACTGGTGGGCAACAAGAATCAATTCTACTGGTGGGCCCCAAGAATCAACTCCACTGGTGGCTCCAAAAATCAACTCCCCTGGTTGACCCCAAGAATTAACTCCATTGGTGGGCCCCAAGAATCAACTGCCCTGATGGCCTCATGAATCAACTCCACTGGTGGCCCCAAGAATCAACTCCACTGGTGGGCCCCAAGAATCAACTCCACTTGTGGGTCCCAATAATCATCTTAACTGGTGAGCCCCAAGATTCACCTCCATCAGTGGGCCCCAAGAATCAACTCCACTGGTGGGCTCTAAGAATCAACTCCACCGGTGGGCCTAAGAATCAGCTCCACTGGTGGCCCCAATAATCAGCTCCACTGGTGGCCCCAATAATCACCTCCATTGGTGGGCTCCAAGTATCATCTCTACTTGTGGGTCCCAAGAATCAACTCCTCTGGTGAGCCACAGGAGTCAACTTTACTGATGGCCCTAAGAATCAGCTCCACTGGTGGACTCCAGGCACCCAAGTTGGACATTGCCGTACAACATAGAGTGTATGGCTTTTCAGGATCTAGGACTGTCATAAGTAATCTCAGGGCCCCATAGAGCTGAAGCCCCTGGGCTCCCTGCCCATTACTAGAAATTATCTTGTTCCATATCAGTGGGCCCCTTTTTAATATAATTTGTTCATGGCCCCTGACGGAAGGACTGTCTGAACTGCCCAAGTTGCTCTCCTGTCACTACCTATGGAGCCAAGAATGGGCCTGTTAAGGTACCTGATGGACCTCTTAGGGGATTCATGGGGCAATTGGCCATCACAAAAATTTGATATCATAAGAAAAAATTATTGCCAAGCACTGGTTAGAGGGAGAACTGCCCAGAACAGGATTAAGCTTCCCCTCAAATGGCTGCTCATAACCGTGAGACCATATAGATGTAGATGCTCCTTCATAGACCAGGATTTCTGGGATGTAGGCACTTTTTTTTCTGGGTTGCTAATAAAGTCATTGAAATTGTCTCTCCCGAGATGTTATGGTGTCATGTGCTCAGCAAAAGACCAAGATATCCCAAAAGGCAGGAAAAAGTTCAGCCCCTTCTACATATTTAGCTCTGAGCTTTCTACCTTGGATGGTGGCGATGGTGCCGGGGTCCGGCTGGCAGAGCTGTGCCTGAGTGGTACCTGGGAGGTGCATGCCAGAGCTCCAAATCTAAGATGGCGCCCACTCCCTGTGTGTTGGTGCTGCTGCCTCTGAAAAGCGCTGGCTGTGTGCTCTGGGGAAAGTATAGAGCCGGTCCCACTGTGGAGACCTTGGTATAAGGGCTTGCTCGCTAGCCGGATTCAGCCTTTGGGCCTTGAGTTTTACACATGTATTAAAGGGGCGAAAATTATTCTCTCTGCAACTATTTAAGGGAAACAAAAAAGCTAAATTAGAAGAGGAGCCCCAAATAAATTAGAAAATCAGTGGAGGATGTGGAATGATTTGTCTTGGTTTGGCTTCTGATGGCCAAGCTCAATATGGATATTTGGGAAGGGTGTAAAATGTGCCCTTAAATGGGTTGCCTCACTTTAGACAATGATGGCATATTTCTAGGATATGCTGATAGGTTGTCCGGGTCCTATCTCCTATATAAGCCCTGTAAGTCTCCGAATGAGGAGGCGGTCGGGACTTGCACATAGACATGAATGGGAGTTCTGATTACAGCCCAGCATTGCCACTTGGCTAAGCTCGGAACTACCATTCATGTCTATGGGAGAGTCCCGACCACCTCTCTGTTCAAAACGGAGAGGTTTACGGACTCATTTAGGAGATAGGTCTGAGTAACAGAGGTGGGACCCAGAACTCTCAGACAGTAGTGTCATCCTAACAGCTTGCCATCATTGCCTAAAGCGGGACAACCCCTCTAAGGGGGACTGAAGCTTGCTTTGTATGATTCATAAACAGCTAAGCTTAAGTCATGCTCAGGGGCGGACACATCACTGGTGCAACCCTAGAGGGGCCAAAAGGTAAGGGGGTCCTTTCACCTTAAAGGCAGCTTGGTTTTGTCTATTAGTCATCAAATACCTGAGCTAGTGAATTTATTTCTGGTGGATTGTTAGGGAGACATAAGGGGGATGTTCTATAATAAGATATTGGATAACACGAGGCCCTTATACTTGCACAGGGGCCCAGAGGTGTTTATGGCCCCCACTGGTCGTGCTGTGGTTGTGTCCGTGCCCACAATCTGCTTACATTTACATGGTAAGAGACTAAGATTGGAGAAGAGGGTAGAGGTCATACACCGGGAATGGAAAGAGGGGGTAAAAGGGGTCTATTCTCATTGCAAGTTTATATACTGAACATTGCACATTGTAGTTTACCGATTTGACCGATGTGACTATTTCTCGTCACGCGTCTTTATAAATAAAAAGTTCTTAAAGGTGTTTTCCCATCTGGCTGTTTCACAGAGCCTGCTCTTCACAGCCAGCTTCAGGCTCCTACTTCCTGTTCAGGCTGAGAGCGGTTTTACAACACTCCTCTACATTGAGCTCTCCATTCAACAGATAGTAAAGCTGACAGCAAGACTCGCACGTCAGCCACACTAAACCAAAGAGCTTTTTTATATATTAAACAAACTTATGATGTAATAAACATTACATCTTATTTTTAGATTATATGTGATTTTAAGTGTAAGCATGATTATTTTAAAGTTTGTATGTAAGGTTCCATCAGTAATGTTAAAACCTAAGATGCCGCGTGTAGAAACACATGCACATCTTGGCGGTCCTTTTGAGAAACATATAAATAAGCCAAGTGCATTGTATGTGTATGAAACTGGATGAAGTGCCAGGTGCACGAAACGCGTCTTCCAATAAAGCAACAACCTTTTAAACTGAGAGGTCCAGCGCTGATTCTTCTCTGTGACAGTAGGAGGTTTACCGATGAATAGACCTCACTGACAGTTTTGAGTTTCGGTTTTACAGCTTCAGTCAGTCCTTCTTCCTGTTCAGGTTGTGGGTTGTTCTACAGCTTCAGACTCCCACTTGCTGTTCAGGCTGTGGGCAGTTCTACAGCTTCAGGCTCCAACTTCCTGTTCAGGCTGTTGCCGGTTCTACAGTTTCAGGCTTCCAATTCCTAGTAAGGCTGTGGGTTGTTCTGCAGCTTCAAGCTCCAACTTCCTGTACAGGCTTTAGGCAGTTCAGGTTCAGACTGTGGCCGGTTCTACAACTTCAGGCTCCAGCTTCCTTTTCAAGCTGTGGGCAGTTCTACAGCATTCAGGCTTCCAATTCAGTATCTGCTATTGTAGCTTTAAGCACCTGTTAAGGAGCAGTTGGTAATGGAAGGGTTTTTTTCTTTAAGCTGTGGGCAGTACTAAGCTTTACAAGGTTAAAAGTTTGTTCAGGGAATGAAGAATAGCAAAAAAGCTCCTGTTGCTTACTGTAAGACAAAAGCAACAGCTCTGCTACTGACACGCTTCCCTTCGGTCCTTGACGGAGCATAGAGAGGTAGTCGGCAGCCTAAGAATCCTTACATAAAACAAAGCGAATAAGAACTTAAAGTAAGCAAAATCAGTGCAGCAATGTATTTGGTAATAGTTCTCACTTCTTTTTTTCTATATTGTTAGAGCTAATCAAAAAATGTGCTATGTTAGGATTTGTATAAGCAGAACAATTTTCTTTATATTTGCCGTACATAAAGCAATGGAGACAGATGTTTCATATAAGACAATCGGTGGATGAAACATTTTTTTTCGGAATTTTTTTGGGGAAAGCATTTTTAGGATCACCCGGTCTTAAAGGGTTTGCTAGTGTCAATCCTCGTCGTAATTTTCTGCATACTCATAAAATCATGTATTTTTATGGAAATTTTTGTATTTTTAATTTTATGTATAATTTGTTTAAATTCCCTTTTTGCTATACTTTTCTTTATCTTTAAATCCCTATATACCTATTTACTTAGCTCATATCTGCCATACTTTGCTAGGGCATTCCAGGGTCTTTGCAGTTTGGGGTTCCTGGGGGGGGGCCCCTTTTTAGGGCTTTTACCCCAATTTCTGTTGGGGGTTATTTTGTACAGGGTTATTTGTAGGGTTTTTGTTTGTTCGGGAATGTGTATGTCTTTTTTTATCTATGTTTAATCTAGTCCCAGGGTATATACACATTTTGTGGTTTTTTCTGTCTTGTTTTGGTTTTTTATAAACGGCAAATTTTACCCTTTGGGGAATCCCCACCCCGGGATTGGGGGACAAGATTCTGGTTCCCTACAAATAAGGCTTTTTTAGCACCCCACCCTAACCCCCAATTTAAAAATTTAGCCCCCCCATCCCCATTTAGGCCCCCTTCTGTCGGGATGACCCCCATAGGGGGCCCGCCTACCTTCGTTCCCCCCCCTTCCCCCTGACATTTTTCAGGATTTGTAGTTTTTTGGTTGTTTTCATAAAAAATTTTCCCAATGATCAAAAAAAAATAGTTTTGACCCGACAGCAAGGTGAATTTGTTTTAGCAGAGCCACCTATCCCTATTTAGTTTAGTGCCCCCAGTGATGGACCCCTGATCAAACTGAGACATTAGTAGAATTCCCCTTTTAAGATGGGGAAGGAAGCCGGAATTAACACAAAGCAAAATCACTTTATTCAAATGACTCCAAATGTTTTTATATGGTCTTAAAAATGGTAAGAAAGCGTCTAAATTACCGGGGAATGTTTGTTTTATGCACTTCTACACTTCAGAGCCCTCGGGGAGCGCGTGCAGCGTCTACATACATGCATCTATACTGTACATATGCACATTAATATTCATGGAAGCAGAAAGACAAGCCGGCGAGAGAAATCTCCCAGGAAATGGCGCCGCTAATCCTTTTTAAAAGTTCCAAAAGAACACAATATACAGACAAAAGGGGGCTGACACTTCAAACCCGAACTGGCCCAATCCCAAAAAAGCTTATGGCCTCCGACAAATAACAGACTGCGGCAGTGTCCGCCCTGCGGGGGGCAGCACTGATACAGGTAGAAAGGGTCCGGCTAACAAGATCTGTTCTGATGGGAAGGTTATAACAGCGGCTTGTGGCCCCCTACCGAGGGCTGGAGTTATGTACTAGAACAAATCCTAATAATCAAATGCTAATTCCAGGGTTATTATGTAACCACAGAGGATGTGAGAGGAACAATATTGTGCATTTGGATTAAGTGCGGGTTCACTTTATGGAAAAACCCGAAATATAAATTAAGAAGACTTTTTGGGCAATAATGGGAGGACGCTCGGGGGAATCGAAACCACGGCCAAAAGATGAACTAAGGAACGGATACGATGGGTACAAGTTGTGTTCACACTGTGGGGGGAAAAAAGGGCACAGGGTTGTATTGTTTTTTATCAAAGGTCAACCAATTTGTTTTATATTCAGGCATCAAAAAAGGGGTATGGAGCGGGGCACACCCCTACCCCCACCCCAAAATGCAGCAGTAAAAACCCCGTCAGTACATTTTGATGGTAATTGAGAAATACCATAGATATGAATGGGGAAGACGGGTACATGCACCACCTTCCCCATTACGGAGGGTTTGTTTGGGTAGAAAACTATAAGTTGAAGAGTTCTTATCCTTGTTTTAATTGAGGCTTATCCCTAGATTATGGAGCTGGCACCAAAAAACCAAAAAAAAAAAAAAAAAAAAAAAAAAACCCCCCCCACACCCACCCCAAACACAGGTAAAACCGTCAGTACACTTGCTCAGATATATCAAGAAATACCATAATATGAAGGGGGAAAGAGGGGCATGGCCCCTCACCATTTCTAAAAGGGTTGGGCTTTAGTTTGCTAATTCAAACAAAATAAAAATGGAAACCCGGGACATGCCACCTTCCTCATTTTCTAGGATAGTTGGCTTGTAGCTTGGCTATATTCACACTACATAAAATTAAAAGGAAGACATCCCAATCTCCCTTGACTTTAGCCCCCTTTTGACATTTCTCTTTATTTTTTGGCGTGTTATCAGTAAGAGGGTATGGAGCTGGCACACTCCCAAACCCCCCCATATGCACAGGGAACAACGTCAGACACTCCATGGGTTAAAACCGAGCCCCATAGAAAAGGGAATAGGGAAAAGGGCACATCGCCCTTCCCATTTCCTGGGATGGTTGGATTGTAGCTGGGCTGCATTCACAGCTACAATAGAAATGAATGGGAGACACCGCATCACCCTTCCCTATTTTTCTGGATTTTTGGGTTTTAAACTTGGCTCATTCACAGCTCCATTTAAAAAATGGGAAACATGCCGCATGCAAACCCATTTTTATTTTTGGGGGTTTTTAAAAAAACTATAAATTGATTTCAACACCTTTTCCCCCATTTTTTCTATATTCAGCATCCGAGAGGGGAGGACGGGCCCCTCCCTAAACCTGCTCCTTATACAGCAGGTAACAACAGTCAGTACACTCGCTCAGCTATATTCAGCTCTCAAATAGAAATGAATGGGGAAGATGGCCTGCAACATTTTTTGATATTTAGACATGGTGCTGCAGAGTCAGGAGCTGACCAAATGCACCAGCATTTCCGGCCATAAAAAAAAATGGGGGAAGAGGGGGGAACTCACCCCCCTAATTTTTTTGACTGTTTTATAGAAAACTATAAGTTGATCTGCAGCCTCTTACCCAGGGGCGTAACTAGCATTCATAGAGCAAAATGAGATCGGCCCCACCACCTAATGATGAGAAAGTGGAAGAGCAGTAATAATTAAAGTTTTAAATATCATTGGCATATTTCAGAAAAAGAATTTGGACACAAAAACACTAAGGCGAGTGTATGAACGGGCTCGCCCGTTTTTTTGATGTGCTTTGGTCTAAAAAACTTATTGTAACCTTGTCCGACAGATGTATGAACTGTCATATGCCAAAATCTGGCTCAGGCTGTGACAGACAAAATGTGGCACAAAAGCGTCATACCAATTTCATAGTTTTCACACTCTAGACGCCACTTTTTGGCACATAAATGGGTCTCATAACGGGGTCTTTTGACGAATACTCACTAACTTTCCCAAAAAGACGGCTAGCCGCGACAATTTTATACATTCGCCCCAAACTATTGGGCCCCTAAATAAAGAAAAAAAACTAGTTCCCTTTAATAATAAACGGGTGAGAGGTAACCCTAGATATAAGTGCCCGGCATAATATAGCAAAACATAAAAAAAACCTACTAGAAGAACCAAAATGCCTTCAGGCAGAAAAGATATTAAAATATAACTTTTAAATCACATGAGTTCATCAGAGAACAAACTTCGTACCAAACGATCCCCAAAATATACCATTCTAATAGAGACAAATATAGAGAAAAAGCTTACATTTTTTTTTTTTTGCACCATCTACTATTTTGCTGCATGTTAGGGATTTGCAGGAACTTGTAGTTTAGGTTCCCGGGTGGGGTCGCCCTTATAGGTGCGGTTATCCCACATTCTTTGTTAGGCATATTGTGTAGGGTTTAGTAGGGACTATATAGGTTCCTTTTTATTGATATTAATAAAAGTTAGATTTTAATATCTTTTCTGCCTGGAGGCATTTTGGTTCTTCTAGTAGTTTTTTTCCTCATTACAAGTACAATGTTCTTTGACCTGAGTGGGGCCCCTCCACCTCTGGGCCCCGTAGTAGCTGCTATGGCTAAAGTTTTTTCTATAGTGTTTGCTCATTATCCAAACATGTATGTCCCACTTTTGGCTTGGATGTTGCTGTGAGACCCAATAGAAAGAAGGTGCCAGAATCTTTGACTCATGTGATCTGAGAACTTTTATCTGATTAAAGCAACATTTCATCGCGCTCCTTTCCATAAAAAGATTCAGATCTGCTGGGAAAAGGCAAAATATCACCGGATCCACATGAGGCCGCTTGTCATGTAACTGGATATGACGAGAACAAACTGCTCGCTTAACTTCCACTAAGCAATCGATGAAGAAAGAACAGAGACTTCGCAACAAACTGGGCTAGGGGGGGGTCACAAAGATATCGAATGTTTCTTCCCCACCGAAACAGCAAGCTCACCAAAGCCTCCAAAAAAGTAGATCCAACAACCAATACCTGAGAATAAAGGCACAAAAACCCTAAAAGAATTAAAAAAAAATTATAAAGAAAAAATTCTGGGGAAACCCCAATTCACTCCCATTCAGGTGGCCCCCTTAAGGGACCTTTTAAGGATTTCATTAAAAGGACCCCTTCTGTCTGGAAGTGAAATGTCCCTTGAAGAATAATGTATCCAGTGCAAACCTGATACAATTATGCAAATGCAGAGTTTATTCAACTTGTTGCTAAATGTTGCCAACTCTTAAAGGGACGGTGTCATCAGAAACTATGTTTTTTTTGTTTAACTTTTTTTTATTAATGCATTTGGGATTAATTTTTCCATTCACGTCTGTAGCTAAAAAAGATTTCCGAAATCCCCATTTTTTTTCCACTTTAAAGGTGTCCGACCCTGGATTTGAAGGGGTATTGATGGAATATGCATTCAATGTTTGATAGATACAGGTCGCGCCTCTGTGATTCTGACCTATCCTGGGGACGGGCCTCTGAAAGTCTCTGCTCAGAATAGAAATCCGGTCACATTCACACACAACTCTTCATTCTTTTCTATGGGAATTCTAAGCATGACCAAATACACTGCTCCCCTGTACCAGGAACATAGAACAGAATGAAGAACACAGCACTCCCCTATATTGAGAATTCCCATAGAACATAATGGAGAACACAGTGCTCCCCTGTACTGGGAGCTCCCATAGAACAGAATGGAGAACAGCACTCCCCTGTACTGGGAACTCCCATAGAACAGAATGGAAAACACAGCGCTCCCCTGTACTGGGAACTCCCATAGAACAGAATGGAGAACACAGCACTCCCCTGTACTGGGAGCTCCCATAGAACAGAATGGAGAACAGCACTCCCCTGTACTGGGAACTCCCATAGAACAGAATGGCGAATCATGAGCGTGACTGGGGGGTCTGTTTCCAAAATAAATCTCACAGAAGTGGACAAATTGGTAAACTCACAAAAAGAAGGGACTGCATATGAGGATCCCATAGACTAAGCAGGTTCTCATTTTTAGTTGTAGTTATTCTTTCCATCTGGAAATTGACCATATAAATGTTCTGTGTGCGTCTATCTGTCCATCTATCTCATATCTATCTATCTATCTCATATCTAATCTATCTATCTATCTATCTATCTATCTATCTACCTCTTTACTAAGTAACCACACCGCCATAAATTTCTGTGCATTTCTATAGGTAACATAATTGGGTAGGAACACACTGCCCTCTCTTCCTGGGTATAGATTGCCTCCCTTCAGCTCATTTCTGCCGCTCTTCTCTCTAGTCCTAGAGTCACTTTCACCCTGGGATGTGTCTGATGCAGGATAATTAATTTCAGGAGATCACAACATGTTATTTACGCATCGTCCTATAAGTGAGACCGATCCATCGTCGGAGCCGATATGCACCTCGCCCCAGGCCTTGGCCCAAGGGCGACATCTATGAATTTGCATGCGCCCCTTTTTTGGCACTGACTCATCAGTTCTAATTAGCTATAGAGGATTGGATACTACGACAGTATGAAAGAAATTGCAATGCGCCAAACTTTGTATGGCAATTTTACATCAAACTTTGGTGCATGACAATGTGCCGTGCCACCCATAGCACAGTGTGCCAGCAATTTCTTGACGCAATATATGCCCAAAAAACACTGCATGCGAATTCAAAGATGTCTTCCTTGGTTTAGATGGCAGCTCCCATGTGATCGGAATGTCCCGGGGACACGTCTAACATTTTGCCCCTCCTTGCAGCAGGGCCGGCGCGTGTGAGAATTATTGTGTATTCCTTCCATTCTCGGTGCTTAAATCAGAATGAGGAGGGAAGGATAAGGTTTGAGAATACGGCTGAATATTCAATGATCGTGTCCTGCAGCGATTTCTCATAAAAGAAACATCTGGAGATACTTGCCTGTAAAATACGGCTCTGGCAGGTCGCCACCGAGGCGGGAACAGTCCCTCGGGCATTTCAGCGTTTTATTAGGTTCCTGATTTCCGCCGAGCTGAATGTAATCTCAAGGACATCTCCGATTCGCTCTGTAGGGGACACAGGTTAGCGGTGACAATGGTGGAGGCGATTGCTCACAGTTTGCTCTGTAGGGGACACAGGTTAGCGGTGACAATGGTGGAGGCGATTGCTCACAGTTTGCTCTTGTGTGGAGCAGATTTAGGGTTTCCTTAGATGCAGAAGTCACCGGGAGAAATGTAATTGGGATGAGGTACACATTGACCTCAATGAGTTAACCTGTCATTGCTATGGAGGACGCTAAGACTGATCTATGGCAAGCTGCGTGGTGTGTCAACCTTTCCTGGTGGATTTCCTCTAGAGCAGTGTTTCTCAACTCCTGTCCTCAAGACCCACCAACAGGTCATGTTTTCAGGATCTCCCACAGAATGCACTGACCATAATGAAATCACCTGTGCAATGCTAAGGAAAGCCAGAAAACATGACCTGTTGGTGGGTCCTGAGGACTGGAGTTGAGAAACACTGCTCTAGAGGATGCACATTATCCCTTCTATCCAGCTTGCCCTAAATTTAAAGGGTTTTTACAATGAATGCAAATAAGGCTTAAAACATTTTACAATAAACCCAAAAAATCAGTAAATTTCTTATTATTTCCAGATCTCTTTTATCCACCTATGTATCCATTTCTCTCATATCTATCTAATATCTATCTATCTATCTATCTCATATCTATCTATCTATCTATCTATCTATCTATCTCATATCTATCTATCTTATCATATCTATCTATCTATCTCATATTTATCTATCTATCTATCTATCTATCTATCTCATATCTATCTATCTATCTCATATCTATCTTTCTATCCCATATCTATCTATTTATCTATCTATCCATTTCATATCTATCTATCTCATATCTATCTATCTATATATCTATCTATGTTTCTTTCTATCGCATATCTATCTATCTATCTATCTATCTATCTATCTATCTATCTATCTCATATCTATCTCCTATCTATCTATTTATCTATCTATCTCCTATCTATCTATCTATCTATCTATCTATCTATCTCATACCTATCTATCTGTCTATCACTTATCTTGTGTGGAACTGATTTAGGGTTTTCTTAATTTTTTTTTTGCCGGAATAAATGTAATTGGGATGAGGTTTATATCTTGATCTCAATGAGTTATCCTGTCATCCTTATGGAGGACGCTAAGACTGATCTATGGAAAGATACGTTTTGTTTGACCCTAGATTCTCCTTGTGGATTTCCTCTGAAGGATGCACATTATCCCTTCTATCCATCTTGCCCTAAATTTAAAGGGGTTTTACAATTAATGCAAATAAGATCTAAAACACTTGACAATAAAAAAAAATTATGAAAATCCCCGTTTACGACCAGAATCTGAAGTTTGCTTCCAATGCTTCTCACATTTTGTATCCTGCTGATGGTTTGCTACAACTGTATCCAGTGCAGACAATCCTCTGTGAGCTAAACAGACAGGATTCCAATCTGATACATTTCTTTGCATTGATACAATGTAGAAGCTTAATAAAATACTTAATAAAATTTATGCTAGTGATATGTTCCCATAATCACATGGGATTGTTTATACTGGATATAAATCACATTATTATGACCAGCAGATAATATCCAGAGTGACCAGTGTGTGCAGCACAGACAGCAGCCAGACACCCTCAGAGTGATTCCATAAGGGACTGGTAGGTTGTCAGAGGTATATGGAGCTGATTGCATCTCACAACTGCTGGAGGCGCCAACAATACCATCCAAAGGCCCAACACATACTCAGTTGGATTCCTGGGAATTAGGGACCAGGGTAGCACTTGGAAGTATTGCTTTCCACCAATGTCAGACTTTCCTAGCCATGTGATATGTTGCATTGTCTTGCTGGAATGGATGTGATCTACAAGGGTGGATAGATGTGTGGCTCAGAGAATTCCCCAAAAACATCCCCCAGACCACAACACTGTCACAACCAGCTTGCATTCTTCCAGTAGTGGTTGCAGCGTGTTTGTTTTCTGATGTTTCCCACCAGACACGCCAACATTTATCCATTCTATGAAGCAGAAAACATGACTTATCAGAGGCATCAACCCTCTGCTAATCAGCGGAGGTCCAATCCTGATACTGATGGGAAAAGTCTTTTCTGCTAATGCATCTTGGTTGCTAGAGGTGCAGTGAAATCCGTCTGCTCCGGGGCCCCATACACAGTAGGGTTAGCAGAGGTGCAGTGACATCCGTCTGCTCCGGGGCCCCATACACAGTAGGGTTAGCAGAGGTGCAGTGACATCCGTCTGCTCCGGGGCCCCATACACAGTAGGGTTAGCAGAGGTGCAGTGACATCCGTCTGCTCCGGGCCTCATACACAGTAGGGTTAGCAGAGGTGCGGTGACATCCGTCTGCTCCGGGGCCCCATACACAGTAGGGTTAGCAGAGGTGCAGTGACATCCGTCTGCTCCGGGCCCCATACACAGTAGGGTTAGCAGAGGTGCAGTGACATCCGTCTGCTCCGGGGCCCCATACACAGTAGGGTTAGCAGATGTGCAGTGACATCCGTCTGCTCCGGAGCCCCATACACAGTAGGGTTAGCAGAGGTGCAGTGACATCCATCTGCTCCAGGCCCCATACACAGTAGGGTTAGCAGGGGTGCAGTGACATCCGTCTGCTCCAGGGCCCCATACACAATAGGGTTAGCCAAGCTGCAGTGACATCCGTATTCTCCGGGGCACCATACACAGTAGGGGTTTGCAGAGGTGCAGTGCATCGTCTGCTCCGCCCATACACAGTAGGGTTTGCAAGGTGCATGACCCTCTGCTAGGCCCATCACAGTAGGGTTTGAGGGTGAG